>JAMAGK010000049.1:0-158164 GCA_023626135.1 Talaromyces sp. R2412 | reverse complement strand
CCTAACCCTAACCCTAACCCTAACCCTAACCCTAACCCTAACCCTAACCCTAACCCTAACCCTAACCCTAACCCTAAGCTAGACCCATCACTGCCCAGAGTCGCTCGCCCAATGGTATACGCACATAGAAGGACTAAGCGCAATTATGAAGTTTTATCGTCCAAAAGAGGCGAGCTGTCCTATCATAGCTGCAATCTATGGCCCTCATCAGAAATTAAAAGTGGTGAGAGAACGGTGCAATTGACTCTCTCGCATGCCGATATATTGATTGTGAACATAGGTGCTTACAAAATTTATGTATCTGCCTAAGCAAATAATTCCGTGGCTGAGAGAGCCAGGTGAAGGGTTATTACATGAACTCATTCAAATCCTTACAGATCTCTCTTGTCTTGCGGCGGCAGTCGACAGTGCTGATTCCCTCGATCAACAAGCCCATCAATCGTTACTAGATGATTGCTCTTTATAAGCGGCATATGGATTTCTATAGGATCATAAATGGTGATGAAGGTGACCCTCCAATATATGCCCGTAATGAATTAAATACGGGACTTCCAGCCACACATGATTTATTTGGTCCCGCCTACAAATTCGGCTCGATTGGTGAAGCTAGCTTGTTTATCTGTTTTTGGACCTCGTTGTCTTACCTTGATCCTTTTCTCCGTCATTTCCAGATTCTCCCTATGACTATGACTGACACGCCTGAATTTCTGCGAACTGACAACCGGCCTACCACAAACGTTGCGAATGACGTTTCCGCATTTTATATCAGTAAAGCAATTAAATGTCTTCCATATTGCGCGCAAGAGGGAATGAATGCATGGCCCATGTTTTGTGGTATACTTGCCATGACACAGGCTGGGAGAGTATTTAGTCACATTAGGGATTGGAAACGGTTTCTCTGGACCCAAGATGCGATGCGGTATTGTGCGTCTCTGGGCCTCGATCGTGCTAATCGAATCCGTGAAATATGGTGGAATTATTGGTTTCAGCCTAGCAAGCACAACTTTTACAGGCTTCCATGTTATACAGAATTAACCATGACGAGATCGGAGGAAGAGAGTATTGGCTAGAACATAGGTAATTTTTGGCACCGTTGACTTTTTACTTAAGGCTTTTAGTAAAAAGTAAATTAACTTGGTACATCCCAATAGAGTCATACTTTTATCGCCTCGTCTTACACGTATTACAAATAGACAGCCATGGACAAACTGGATAAATGCATTCTATGGGGATAATAGATTTGGATGTTTGAAGGGAATTTCAGAATAGACTAGTACTAGTATATAGCTCAGGAATGTCCTACATGAGAAGTTTCTGCCTTCGTTATACCATCATCGGCTTTCAATTCTTTCTCCCGTCCCGAAGTACGAGTAAAAAAAATACGGCTTTGCCACTGACGAGCTGGAATCCCTTCTTCAAAGACTATTTAGTCTTTATGCGTGTCCATGTACCGTGGAGCATTAATTGCATGGCCTGTAGTAGCCTTTTCGCCCGCCGTTCTATTCAGCGGCCCTGTGGCGCGCAGCACAAAAACCTCTCTGATGCCTCCTCTATCAAGTTTACTATTGCATAGCCTCATGCATTTTTCTTTGATAAAAAGTTCAAGGCTCCATGTTAAATTTCATAATTATGTAATGCGCTAGGCTAACTTAAATAAATGAATAAGAGTCTTTTCACATCTCATGTTAAGAAGATTTTGAAATTCTGCTTGGCTTATGTAAAACTTACCTAATTATTTGCCTTAAAACAACCCACTTTTTATTACATAGAATACTACCAAGGATGCGACTGCAACAAGCCTCGTGATATCAGGTTTGACAGTGACAGCCCTCGTCACTGTCTTCAGGCTATCAACCAAACGCTAACCACACGCTAGTGCTTGCACGTGCGTGGGGCATCATCGTCGCCTGCACAGCGCGCCCTACTGATATTGTTGTCAACTACGCGACCGACATGACACGTCTCATGGCTTTCTCACCACCCCATACAACGCTTGAGGAGTACATTGATGCCCCATTCAACGTATGGCTTAGTGTCATCCTCATTTTCGTTTATGGGTGTGCTATTCGAAACCGTGGACTGCTTTTGATCATAGTCCTTGGGGTCAGCGTGACAATCGTCGCGTTCGACAAAACGTCTACTGCTGGCGAAATGACCAAGATCATATGCTTACTCCCGCTCGGGCTCGGCTCTATCCTAGCATTCCTTGTTGCGAGTCGACCCTTTCAGACTAGATTTCTATCAGTCTTTACGTCCTACGTTAATTTCGCGGTTTATGGCAACATTGGCATGATGGTGGGGACTCCTACAGACGGTACGCTTAGGGGAATTTCTAGCAAGGTTACATGCGCTGCATTGTTCATTTGGATCGTCCAACAAGGGCGCAATGCTGGATGGAAGACAGTTGTTGTTCAGGATGGTGTCTTTGCTTTCACTGCCGTCAGCAAATCTTGGATATTTGCACACGCGATCTACAGATCTGTTCTTCTAACGTTGCCGTGCTTTGGATCTGGACGCCGCCATCGTCTTCTAGAGCTTTATTCTCTCACTCTTACGTTAACCCTATCCTTGACTTCAAATCTTCCATTCGAATGTTGCTTTGGTATGGCCGATACGTTGGTTGCTCCGGCGGCTGCAGGATGGTCGGCAATTGCAAGAATATTCAACCTACTACCACCCGATGCGATAAGCAACGACGTGCTCTTCACTCGCATCGGGCCTGATGCAGATAGGTTTCTGAGTGCTATCTCTCTCGCTGTTGCTATTTTCGCTTGCTTCAACATAGCTAGCGCGCCACGTCAATCATACGCGCCCAGAACACGAAGGTAAATTTCGCGAAGACCAACTGTTGTTTATTCGTAAAGGCAGCAATCACGCGGGAAGGACAGTTTCTTAATCTCTTCTTTGAAATGTAATGAGGTGGAAAACATAAAAGACCACCTTGCTCGTCAACTCTATTTAGTCTTTTGTTAGTGTATCCGGATGACTATGACCAGATCAAGAACGACACCGCCTGCGGGTCGTCTGGCACCGCGACAGGGGTGGTTAGATGGTTCCTTCGCTCCTCTTATTTTCCAGACCTATATATTTAGTAACATCCTTCTGTCGTCCTGACTATTGCAAAAGGTTTGAGCTGGTAGCCCCTATCTTCGACATCGTATCAAATCGCTGAGATGTCCTGAAGTAAATCGAATTCTCGTGTAAAATTTTTCCATTAAAATTATGGGAACGTTTTCTACGATTAGAATTGTCCACATACTGATCGAAATCATTCTCGATCAGATCTAGGATTGATAATCAAAATTTCAATGCGGGCTAGTGAGTGGATTGTGCCCGTCCCATTCGCCGTGTTCAACACCCCCAGGAACCAATTATATATTGAATAATCTTCAGTACTACCATGGATCATAGCAATCTACCACCAAGTTATCTTCCTCGCTGCGCCCTTGTGACTGTCATTATCAAATGTGGTATGCTCCATGAATCCCTCATGAATACGGCACCCCTAGTGCGCTACGCACAATTCCGTAAAGAACCTTGGAACCTTGCCTCGGTCTTAGGCGCAATTGAAAATGTTTCAACAGTAGTCTTCCAAACATCGCACACAAGGTTATGATCTGTTTTCGTTAGTCATAGATGTGATTTCTGTTGTCGACAGCGTGCGTAAAGACAATTGGCACAGTCGAAGTTACCAGTAGCTCGAGCATGGAGGTTGATCTTTGAGGTAATGGTTTAGGACGGATCAACATGCTGTTCAAGTGCTCAGTGTCGAGGACAAGATAAAGGAAACAATGCGTGATTTACGCAATGATCTTGCTGGGTTGGCTACGAACTTGCGATGAAGACAACGTAGGTCTAGTGCCTGACAGATATATACAAACTGCATGCATACATATTTGTCAAGAATTTCAACAGGATCAAAGCTCTTGTGCGCTGATGCAAGACCCATTAAATTCACGATGGGGTTTCGCATTTCCGCTCCCTCGACATGCGGGCTCATGGAATCAGGGAGATATGACAGCTTGGCCATGTATGATTCCATGCCCACATCGACACCTTTCACAGTAAATATAGGCTGTGGTCGTTTCCAACGAGATTTGCGTGCAGACCGCCGCCGATATGAGCGTGAATTATTATTGTACGTTGCGCAAACAATATGCGTCCAAGCATCGGCAATGCCAGGCAAATCATTATTTCGCTAGACAAATTAAAAGCCGCGGACTGAAAGTTGCAGCCATGGTATGTATCATTGACACGGCCGTCAAATAGCGGGTTTTCGCAGGAAGAGTTGATACCAACACTTAGTTGCTTATATGCCCGTGGCAAGTCTATCATCTGTCGCCCAATCCACTGCGGCGAGCTGCGAAGTGAGTGTCGGTCTTGGGCGAAATCTTATCTTCTGCAATTTTTGGGTTCGACCACATACCTAGACAGGTGTATTCGCGCAATAAGTAGGAGACATTGCGCGCACTTTCGATGTTATCTGACTGCGGTCGTGCTTGCGCTATAAAAAGATAAAAAGTCTTGCTGCTCTCGCAGATTGCCTACAGAAAGGTCGTTGGTCAACTTAAAGTAGCTACTTGTAGAGTATGATTCCACCAGGTGACGCGAAGGCTCAACATAATTCAAGGCAGGATGGTGCCAATGATTGCCTACTGGCTATACATGATTGAAGATTACAATAGAACCGTGGCGCTGGGTGGAGAGCGAATGGAAAGACACGCTACGTTCTGGCGTTTGTGCGAGGAGGCAGTTTACCAGCCCGCGCGGTTAAAAAAAAGGGGGGAGGAGATTTGAAACTCGACCTCTTCTTACATTCATGCGGTCATTGATAAAATATCATCTAAGTTTGATTTCCTCTAGGAATGTTTCAGCTTCATAACAACATTTGAAGAATACTAATCTAAACCACTGGCATAGAAAGATTTCCTTTGAGTCAGTAGCCTAACACAATTCTATTTCAAGGAATTTAAAGGAAAGGAAAACAGTCAACTGTAGTCGCGCCGCAAAAGTACAAAATCAACATTCTTCTAAACAACCCCACCAGGCGAGTGACCATCATGATGCTTCTTAAAAGTCAGCTCCAAATCTCAGTCTATGTTTCTCGTATTCTAGTGTGAATTATATCTCACCTAACATAACTCGACCTCGTATAGCTACCCTGACTTTGCTCATATAAAGAAACACCGTCGAACGCCAGGGGAAAGTGAGAGGGGTGATATAGGCGTCGCTCTCTTGAAATCACTGGTCACCACCACTGGGGAAGCCTGAAGGCTTTCCAGTAGGTTTGCCAGTAGGGTGAGGGAAATCGGTTCCAGTAGGGAAGCCTGTGGGCTTGCCTGTAGGGTGAGGGAAATCGGTTCCGCTTGGGAGTCCGGTAGGCCAGCCGGTAGGATGAGGGAAATCGGTACCAGTAGGAAAGCCTGTGGGCTTTCCAGTTGGATGAGGGAAGTCGGTTCCAGTAGGGAAGCCTGTGGGCTTTCCAGTTGGGAAACCAGTAGGCTGGGTCTCCTCGCCACGCTTCTCCATTGGGAACCCTGTTGGCCAAGGAATGCCGGAGGGTAAGAGGCTTGTGAGGCTTGATGGAATAGCAGGCATGCTGATAGATGGCATAGGAGGAAGACTGGTTGGTAGTGACTGGTGAGGCCTGGCTGCAGAGAGCCCGATGAACGGGGCAGCGATGATGACGAGGGTGGAAAAATGCATTGTTCAAGCAGCACACAGTTTCAAAGTGAGTGATTAGTAAGAATTATATGACCACTATTTTAAATTCATATGCTGCCGGAAGCTGGGAGGAGACAATTATGATTTCGGGTTACAACATGAGGGGATCTTAAGTAGTCTTATATCCTAACGACCCTTCCACGTGATAACGCCATCATACTTGCTTGAATCACACCTCGAACCGAGAATTGAGCGCAATGAAACTAGATCAAGTGGGCGACCTAGCATCCTAGAACGTCCCAATTTTTTAGGGTGGCCACTTCAGGCCTTGGGGGTGTGCAACGATGCCACGAATGAATTTTAGTGAGAACGGAAGATCGGCAATGCTACATATTATTAGACATAGCAACTTAGATAGACACAAATTACACATCTACAAATAATCAGCGTCAATGGAGGGCGGAGTAAAGGCTATCAATGCCGACGCAAGGCACAAAGGAGAAATCGGACCCCCAGTAAATCGGTAAAGACCATGTGGACAAGGGGATGTGGCGAATAAGATGTCACCTATCGGTGCTACGGCTCACACTTGTGGGTACTGTTCAAGTATACGGAGAAGCCTCGTCGCGATATACGAAGATAGTTAAAGGATAGCTTTTGTTGGGATATACGAACTACAAGATGTGCTGACAGCCCCCGGTCGGGGGGCCGCTGGCCTGACGCTATGACAAAGCTTGTCGAAAAAGACATCATACCAATTGACCCATAACAGTTGGCTCTACGCCAAACATGCCATCATCATTAGTGCATCGTCTTTCTGATGATTGGCCTGACTATTGATGATCCTAAATGTATAGGATGGTCCAAATTGATCGTCAATATTTGTGGGCAATTGAAGCTGGCAATGTTAAACCACCACTTGACTGCGCACGAGAAAGGTCTTTTGGGGACTATGAGTCATTCACTTGCTCACTGCCGTACTTGAAACATGCGGTAGAGCGATCTCGACGAAAATTCGGCAAACAGCCCAGTACAGATGCAGGGTGGGCCGTTGTCGATCACAGCGCCGGAACGCAACACAACAACCACGACTCCACACGTTTCAGGCGTCGTCGATCTCTCCTGCGCGCCATGTCCCAAGTCCGCACAGATTGAAAAATTCGATGGTGGCTACTGGACCTTGCTCAAGCTTATTTGTAGGAATCGAAGGAGCAGTAAAGAGAATAAAAAGGGCTCTATCTGAGCCTGGATCTTTAGATGCCGTATGTGAAGTAAATTAACCAACGGCTGGACAATTACTTCATGTCTTCGCTGGCTCCACGTCATATCGCCACGTCCTGAGCTGTTTTGACACACCTTCGCCCATTTGTATCAAACTCTTGTGGTCCTTTACCTGCAATTGAGTTTTTATCTTCTCTATCACTTCTGTAAATGTGAAAAGATTGTCGTCCATAGCAGTATAAGGGGATATTGACAGCTCGTGCAGCTGAAGTGTGCGAGATATCTTGTTAAATCGTATGTTCTAAGCCTGATTATTTGCGATCCTACCTCTGTCGATGACGCTTCTTGCTTAAGGGTGTCATAGCGCCTCCATGTAGCTTGTAATAATCAGCAATATTTAACGACTTCTTAGTGTTTATGATTTATTTTCTTTAAATTACAATGTCGTGTATCGAGTCCATAGTGGCCAAGGTCAGCTACTTGACATAGCAGCCATGTAACGCGGTCCCGACGATCAAGACCAGATAAATTGGCTTATCTTTATTAGTCTAGGGACTGGAGTGGAGGCCTTGAAAGGCCCTCTTCGTACAATTTTTTTGCTGACAGCCTAACAGCCCCAGGAAAATAATAAAACCTTCAAGACGCCATTTACTTTCAATGCGACACACAAAACTAAAACGCTTTGTCTACAGTATATTCAATTAAGCAAACTAGTAATTAAGGCACGCACTGGTAATACGTTTCTAAGTTATAATTACTTTTCCACACAAAGCAATGAAAATAGTTAACGCTTACTTACTAGAAGTTTAAACTATTTTTTTTTTCTTTTCTTTTTCTTTTTATTGAAATATTTATTCTAACTAGTTTCGTACTATATTCTATTCTTTCTACCATTTATAAGCTACTAAATCTGTACATATGTACACAGGAGTTCTCATTAGGGTTAGTAGAATTGACGTAGATACTCATGCCACTTTTCTCTAGTATCTCTATCCGTCGACGCGCCGGCCTCCGAGGCCTTCGAGTACAAAGCGAAGCTGGCTCAACTCAATATCGATACTGTGTAATTTCAACTTTACCCCCACTACTGTGAAAACAATAATCGAAACAGGTGTCTGAATGTGGTTGCTACTGGAATATGTGTGGACGTCGACGAAGGCGCTGTGAGCGGGTAACACCTCACACAAGGATTCGTACTATTTTATGTGATATAGTTTATTCGAATTTTATCATGCAAAATGACTAGATTCAACTCAATTCAACTGCAATATACTAAATAGCACAGCAAAAATTAAACAATAAATGTAATTGATATGTCCATTAACTGGTGTCAATGTATTACAGCGACAATTACACATATACGTAGCTCATCTACGAAACTGATGAGCCCGATTCTTCTATTAATACCAGTAAAGTTTCTATTTTTTGGTCGATACAATGATGCTTTGATGACGACACTAGCCTAATAAAACGAGTGCAGTTACGAATTGGTGGAGGCATCATCAATAACTTTGATGACGCTACTCATTGATTTCGGGCGGAAAGGCCATGATAATAGGATAATTGTTCAAATAACCTGTGCTTACATGAATAAAATTACTGAATAGCAAGCGAGAAAACAACGCATTTACGCTAATTGTACCCCTATAACAATGCTACGTATTTCAGCCCGGAAGAATGAGATAGGCCCCCAATGACCTGCCATCAATTTGTGGCCAGTTGGGGCCGTACTGAAACTCGAGGCGTTCAACAAAGAATTGTCATGTGTATTAGAATTCGAATTGAATAATATATAAGGGAACATTAAATTCATCGACAGTAACTTCAAATCCACCAGTGCGAAATAAATCATCTTCTAAAATGTATAGCCTCCAAGCCATTCTTGGCGTTTCTGCAACCATCCTCGCCATCTTAACCCCAACAAGCTCTGGACTGACAAGAAGAAACCTTCCGACATCCACCGCATGTTGTGCGGAAATCGAAGGCTGCACCACTCTTAGCGGAAAGACCGATGACGGGCTTAATTGGTGTGCTGGCTACTGGGAAGGCAACACGAACTGGACCCAAGGCGATGCCGACGCGGCCAACTGCTTGACCAACCTTCACTATGTGCAAAATGATAAATGCATCACCAAATCCGGCAGCTCCTGCGACAACGGCGACGCATCGCCTGACGTCGCTAAAGCGTACGACTCCTTCTGGTATGGCAACTACCAGCTGACAT
Source organism: Talaromyces sp. R2412 (assembly GCA_023626135.1). Taxonomy (NCBI): domain Eukaryota; kingdom Fungi; phylum Ascomycota; class Eurotiomycetes; order Eurotiales; family Trichocomaceae; genus Talaromyces; species Talaromyces sp. R2412. The sequence continues at coordinate 149,055 of JAMAGK010000049.1, read as the reverse complement.
CGGACGACTCGAGGGCCATCCAAGCGGCGATTAACGGCCTGGTTGGAAGATCAATCGATCTTGCTATTGATGCCGCCTCGGATGGATATGTTCAGTTTGTCCATGTTGCTGACAATGGGGCGGCGATTAATGGCATTGAGATACATAACTCAGGGGGTTGTTAGATCATGTTCACTGTTGCCGAAAGAGTTGACTCAAAACCAAAGTACAACAGGTATTATAATGATGAACTAGAGGGGTTAAGTTCAACGACCTTCAAGCTAGGAGTCGACCTGCGATACGTGATCATTTTTCCAGAAATGCAACACAATCTCAACGATGAACACACCAAAACAACAGTAGAACAAACTCTGCAGTTCACATAAAATTAAATTATTTATGGACACCATTATCAATTTATAAATTTGAAGATATATGGACATACGTATTAATATCCAAGGGTTATTTAGGGTTAGGGTTCTGGTGCGACGCCGTCCACAATCTACATTGCCCTTGATTCTGAATCTACACACGAGGATAAAGACGTCAATTAAAGACCGCTATGTTCCAAACTGATCCATTTTAAGGAAAAAAAGAAGTTTCGAAGGCACCAGCATCGTGGACTTTCTCCAGATATCAGCCTCAGTACAGGATTCAACTGAAGGCCGAAGCCAGGGTTTTCCAACTGGGCCATGTCTAAGTATCTATTCACTAACTCAGATTAATTCAAAAATGGAGATCCAAACACTGGTAGAGCAAACTCTGGAAACGGGTTAATGGTTGGGCTTACTCAATTCCAAGTCACTCGATAGCATTTCAGTCGACATAGACATGCTTGTGTCAATAAACTAATTAATAAATAAAAGAGCTTGTCTAACCATGAAGAATTTGACAACAAGCCTCTTGCCACAAAAATACGAATACAAATGCAAGAATAATTCATAGAATATTCATATATTAGAACCCTTCTACTGGCCAATAGAGCTCAGTTTCAGACCCTGGAATGGCAAGCTAAATTTTCTGTAAAGGTATGTTATGGCAAGCGAGGAGATTTTGCGGCTCCAAAATGGAAGAATTGAGCCATTCCAAAGGGGCATCAACTATCGGTATATGGTTGTTGTTTGCATACGTAGCAAGAATGCTCACAGTCCTCTGCCAGCCGTGAACTATGCGTCTCTAGTCATTTTTTTGAGTCGGACTTGGATTATAAATCATCGAAGAAGTCGCATTGACAAGAAGTGGCTGATAAAATGTTGTTTTACAACTATACAAATACAAATTGATTTTAAATGTGTAACTATAGTGGGAAGAAGGTGACATTCCCACGATTGTAGTGCGAGGCGCAGCATAGTGTAAGTAGAACCGTCGTCTCAGCGGCTATTATGCAAAACACATGATGCACCGAGATTAGCAGACGTATTTGCGCAGAGCAAGATGTTCTTCTGGGCAATCACACAACTTAATACCAGTCATGTCAATTGTTCTTGCGGCGACGATCCCAAAGTACATAGTCATATAGCCTCGTGTCACGCACGCGCATTTAAGGGGACAATTTGAGACGGTCCCACCACCAATTTAAATTCATTGAAATTGACTAGATCTTGAAAAGTATCACTAAATGCGGAGCGAACGGAGTCCGGAGTCCGGAGCACGGAGCACGGAGCACGGAGAACTGAATACTACCTCGTAAATATAAAGATCCCCAGCTTCAAACGTCAATTACATATATGTACGGTCAAAAGCCCGGCCTTTTTCTTGATATATGGACTATGAAGTGTGCTACAATGCTACATGTATAAGCAAACCTTGATGGCGGCAAAAAACCCTAACCAGCTTCTAGAACTTCGCACGCTCTTTTTTCACTTTATCCCTAGGAGCGGATCTAGCCGCATTACATGTGCTCAGAAAGAGTTAGGTATTGCGATGCATACGCGTTGTGGGGTTACCAGGAGAAACTTATTTCTTGGCGCTGCAAGGAAGACATCGTCAGCATGCACTGCCCTTAAAATCCAAGTTACAGCCCATTTCTTTCACTCGCGCTGTTTCTGTTCAGCCTACATGTACAAATTCGAGCTGGGACTGTCTTCTCTTTGCAATACTTACAGGGTTGGACTAAAATGGTCAACCTTCGTACCTTCACGTCTCTCACATATTTCGCGCAAGTCGCTTTTGTAGGAGGTAATGCGCAGCCTAATAGTTCCCCGCTTAGGGACATTGTTCTAAAGCGAGAGGTTCTCTACGTTGGCGGCCATTACACAAACATCACAGCAAGTCTTGGCCCCTATGCTTTATTTCGGGTATCTAAGACTGGAAAACAGGACATTGCAAATTCTACGTCAGTGGCTATGATAGGGCAGATTTACGTCGAAAAGCTTTCACCTAACCCAGTCCCGGCGAACGCACAACTTCCTATTATCTTCATTGCAGGCTCGGCTCAGAGCGGCACCAACTTTCTTGATACTCCGGATGGACGGCCAGGATGGGCATCCTATTTTATTTCCAAGGGCCACACTGTTTACCTTTCGGACCAGCCTGCACGGGGCCGTTCCTTCTGGTTTCCCGGGGAGGGACTTATCGAGTATATTGGCTCGCCCGATTACGTCTCCGATATCTTCACCGACGTAGAAAACAATGGCAACCAATGGCCACAGGCGAAGCTTCATACGCAGTGGCCCGGCACCGGCCGCGTTGGCGACTCAACTTTCGACAATTTCTACAGAAGCCAATTGCAGTTCCAAAGTAACCGCTTCATAAGCGAGGAAGAAAATGCGCAGGCATATTCTGCTCTAGTTGACCTCGTGGGCGACTGTTACATTGTCAGTCACTCGCAGGCGGGTGCATACGGTATCTTCACCAAAGACTATATGGCTCGCAGAAGTGATTAACGATTGAGCAGGCTGGAGAGTCGGAGACATGCGCCCCGACCGTGTCAAGGGAATCGTCCAGCTCGAGCCGTCTGGTCCGCCGTTCACGCTCCGCCCGCCGTTTGGAGATGGTCCGGCTTTTGCTTTTGGTCTCACTGACCTCGCTATCGGATACGAACCGTCCGCCGGCAAGAATGCCCAAAACATCGAAACGACCATCGAGCCTGCAATCGACGACGATCACTACGAGTGCATCATGCAGAAGGCCCCGGTGAAGCAGTTGACTAACCTAGGCAGAATCCCGGAACTTGTGGTTACCGGCGAAGCATCTTTCCATGCGCCATACGACTACTGCACCGTCAAGTATCTGAAGCAAGTTGGCGTAGACGTAGAGTTTGCGGATCTGGGAAAAGAGGGCATTCATGGCAACGGACACATGTTCTTCATGGAGAAAAACAACCTTGAGATCGCAGATCGCGTGCACAAGTGGCTGAAAAAGCACTGATCAACGCATGGCAGATAATTGACGGCTGCACTGCATTCGTTCCATCATGTGTGCCCTCATATTGTAGGTCGTCGGCTGCGACCTGCAAGTGCACAGTTCCTGTATCAGTCACCATCCCACCTGTCGATATAATAGTCGTAGAGGTGGACTACTCAACAGCGAGCAAGCTATGTGCGCATTATAATCATGATTATCATTTCACTTGTAGGAGACAGCTAGCGGGCGGTGAAAGGCAGCTTTACCCAGTGCGGCTAGGGCGGTGATGAAAAAGGGGTCTACGGGGCCGCTGCGGCTGAGAATTCCACCTCTGCTTTTCATCCAATTATCCAATTCTTGATGTACGACATGAAAACGCGTGCGTTCACGCCACAGCACAAAGTCTGCTGTGTGCAGCCTTGCTTGTGTCTTGTCTCAAACGCCTATTTATATTCGCCATGGCAGGCCCGAGCCCGGGTTCGCCCGAGTATCTAGCAGAGACCAATGATCCGGGTCTGGACCAGCGGGTCTGCATCGCGTTCATTGTAGTCGATACCTTTTTCCTACTGGTGTTCTACGCGAGCCGGTATTTCAATCCCAAGGCCGTGGGCGTGCCTATGGTGGTGTGTAATACGCTGTGCTTTGTGCTTTGTATGGGAAGTGCGACGACAGGAATCTGTATGTCTTTGTCTTCACGTCTTCTTGCATAGGTTGTAGGCTTTAGAAGCACGATCTGAGCATTTCCTAATGCTTGAGGATAAAAGTTAAGACATGAAGCTGTGATGATAGAGACTAACACTCGATAGTAATGGTTAAAATAGGCGGCGCAGGCTATCACGTCACCGCCGTCCCCTTGACCACCTACCAGACCTGGCTGAAACTATCCAAAGTCCTCGAATTCACCTACACACCCGCGAACATGTTCGCCAAACTTGCCGCTCTATTCCTCTACTACCAAGTCTTCGAAGTCACGGGTTACCGGCGCGTTATCATTGGCATTGGTGTGATCGTTATCCTTCAAGGCGTGGTTGCTCTTATCCTAGCATTTTCGATTTGCCGGCCTTTCAGGTACTTCTGGACCCAGGCGGTCGACATTCACGATGGCACTTGTGGAGACGTGATGCTTTTTTATAAGAGCTATAGTATTCCGAGTCTGGTCACGGATGTGATGATGGTGGTGCTCCCGTGGCCGATTCTTCTCAAACTACAAATGCCCACACCGGAAAAGATAGGCCTCATCCTTACCTTTCTAGCTGCTTCGCTGTAAGTTACACACCTCGCCTAGGATAAGAATGGAGCTTATTAACACGGCATAGGGGCATAATAACATGCGCGCTTCGCTTCGCCGTCTTCTACACCGTCCCGCTCTTCTCGGACCCAACATGGTACGCCTCAGGGGGTCCTATGATCTACGCCCTCGTTGAGCCATCCATTTACATGATAGCTAGCATACTGCCCACCACACGGCATCTCTACCGACGCGCCTACAGAAATGCGCGACGAGCTGCCCAGTTGCGAAGCACGAAGAACAGCAGTGGTCCGAAAAACAGCAGCGGTCTTTCTCAATCGGCAGAACTTGAGCGTATTGATAACAGCAAAATAAGCAGCCGCGGTATCACGCGACGTGTAGATATTTGGCAGGGTCATACAAATTCAAGTCAGGAGGAACTGACACTGGGGCAGTGGTATCAAAATCAGCAAGAGTGGAATCAATCTACGCCAGCAGACATGTCATCGCCGAGTATACCAGAAGCTCATTTTGTCTCGAGCGATGAGATCAAAAAGCATTAGACGCACCGCACAGATTTGACACAGCTTTGCGGAACTAGTGCGAATACAAAATAACCCTAAGCAATGTCTACGTCCGATTGTTTTTAATGGACGAATTTCTACCCTGACGGTGAGGTATATGTATTACCACGTTCAGGAGTGCTCTTGACCAGAAATCGTTTAGATGGAGCCACAGGCACACCGTCCGTATAAATGTACCATATGCCGCTCTCTTGGTTTTTCCATCTTCCTCAAATCGAGTCAGTTAGTGGCGAGTAGCGCCTCACAGTGCGAACGAAATTTCTTGGCCACGATCAAGGTTCATCAAACGACGAATAGACGTGGGTTTAACGGTAACGACAAAGTCACAAATCGGTGTCTTGCTTCTTCATGCACAGGATGATGAATCAAGATCATAGACGCTATGGTGCAGGCTAATATCAAGGAGGGAAAATAAAAGGTGGCCTTGGTCCCTTTAGAATAACCATTAGACCGGAACAAGGGTAACTGCATCTGCGAAGCTTCACACCCAGGTAAGAAACCCACACTACAAGCTTCTTGACATTGCCATCAACTCCTCTTTATATGACCTTACTAAATAGTAGTCGTCATTTAGTCAATTCATCAACATTTTCATAAAAGCTTATTCGTCAATTGTGACAGACTCAGCCGCCTCACACAATGTGGTACCGTCAACTATCACAACAATGTACACATCACATGATGACGCCATTTGATGGCACTACTCTAATTGTATATAAGACTTGCATGGACATTTTTGTGACTGATACATCAATGTATGAAGATTTTATCAACTTACAGTGTTCATGATGAAATCGTTGTACTAGGTTGGTACATGAAGGTTAGACGTCACAGCTTCAATGATATACAGATGAAGTGTCACAAAACTGGGATGAGTCCAGGAGTATCACTGGTCCTTAGACCTCGGTCCAAGTGCAGGAGTTGGTCTCTATTCGCTTAAAAATACCGCCTTTTCGGTGTTCTTGCCTTCTCGACGATTGGCCCAAGGCAAATATGCCAACAACAAGTATGCACCGCCTATCCTATGCCTAGAAAACCTTAGGTGAAGACGATAGAAGGCTCGAGTTATAACTCTTTAATGATGATTTCCTGATTCTAATCTAAGATCTAATTCTATGAGCATATCTATACAGAGCGGATTTCGTCAATCCGTAACCCTAAGCCGTAGCCACGGTGGTTGCACTCTCTGCAGGCGTTCCAGCCTCCACATTATCCTCCACGTGGGTATGAGCATTGTGCTCTTCCTTCCCAAAAACTCCTTGTTTGATCTCGAAGCGGAACTGTGCCTCATCTTCTTTCAGTTGAGCCTTCAGTGTTTTGTGAGCTTTCCACACAGGTTTGATCTCGAAAAGACGATCAGTTGCCTCGAGGGGAATACCGCTGGTCTCGGGGATGAGGAAGAAAGCAAAGAAGAAGGCCAAAAAGGATAATGCAGCGAACATGAAGTAAACTCCATAGTCCATCTTTGCGAACATTTGCTTAGTGAACCGGGAAACAAGAAAGTTGAATAGCCAGTTGCTGGACGTTGTCGCAGCTTGAGCGAGGGAACGGATGTTGGGATCAAAGAATTCCTAAACCACACTGTTAATCCCGATATTTGATCTTTTAGTGGAAAGAGTAAATATACCGAATTGATAACCCATGGCGTTCCGTTCCAGGTCGGGGTGTAAACGGCCTACCCGCATCAGTTAGTCGAAGATAGTAATAAAGGTGAACATTTGCACAGGTGTGCATACCGTCCAAAGATAGAAGAAGAAGATAGCGGCTATGCCTCCACCGTTGAGGGTTTTTGTGGGATGCAGGTCTGGGCGAACAACACAAATATAGGCTCCAATTACCCACATTGAGATTGATCCAGTGATGGCGCCACCAAGAAGGAGTTTTCGTCTACCCAGTTGGTCTACCAGGAATAGGAGCCAAACAATGGTCATGACAGCCTTGATGACACCAAATATGCCAGTCATCCAGCTTACATCCCCAGAAGATACGCCAATGCTGGTAAAAATGGTGGGGCTGTAGTAGTTGATCGCGTTGATACCGGAACCATTTTGCCAGAAGAACAGCATGCATCCTAAGAACAACCGGTATAGAATGGACTTGCTTTTGCCCACGGCCTTGAACGGTTTCCAGAAACCAATTCCAACGGTAGCAATCTGCTCTTCCAAAGCTTGATCAATGGCGGCCACCTCCTCTTTGATATAGATATCATTCTCATCTAATTGACGGACCCAGCAGAGGTTCCTCATTGCCTGTTCACGGCGATCTTTTAGAAAAAGCCAACGTGGAGATTCTTTGATCCACAAGGCGCCAAAAAATAGAAGGCCAGAAGGAATAATCTGGATCGCAAAGGGAATCACCCATTGCTCATGCGTCGGTCCCATGTGCATTTCCACGCCGTACTATGAATTAAAACGAACAAGATTAGATAGTCCCAGATTTCAAAAGCAGGAGACTCACGTTTATCCAAAAACCGACTAGACCGCCAATCTGCCAACCCAGTTCATAAAGTCCAACTAGACGTCCTCGAATTGATGGCGGGGCGAGCTCAGAGATGTAAATGGGAATTATGTTGGACGCAACACCGGTACCCAATCCTGACAATACGCGACCGGCATACATCATTCCAAGACCAGTAGAGTGCGATGCACCTACTTGGAGACCAGCTCCAAGAGTGAAAACAGCAGAAGAAACTACCAAACTCCATTTCCGGCCAACAAAGTGACCAAGGGCATAGGTAAAAATTGCACCGAAAAAGGCCCCGGCAATAAACAGAGACACGATGTTCTCACTGATCAGTGACACTTCGTCGCTAGTCATAACATCCAGCCCAAACTCTTTCTCAAAGGAATCCAACGTGATAGTCGTGCCAATGAAGGCAGACGTGTACCCGATCATGTTAGAACCGCATGATGCAATGGCAGCGAGGACGTAAATTCGCCAGTTGTAAACCGCCTTAGGCGTAGGACGGTCCTCAACTAAATGTAATAGCCCCATGCCTGCGGTTGAGTTTCATAAATAATCTATAAAGCAGGGTTGAATTGCGAGTAAGAGAGATTGGGATAATATCAGTCGAGGAAAGAAGAAGGATTTTATCAGAAGCGGAAATCCGCTTTAAAACGGCGCCCACAGAGGCCTCGTGGATTTATCACCTCCGGCCTCCCCACAACCACTCCCCTTGGGGTTTGCCACGAAGGCATCTGGGGCAATTCGAGGAAATAACGAGATTGCGGTGCATTGAGCAGCTCATGGTCAACTGGGAACGACGCTCACCGCAGATCTTTCACGAAATTTTGACGTGGAGGTGTTCGGATAAGCGTTTTTCCTAGGCATCCCAGTGTGTACACCAATCCTCGAGCTCTGAATGCTAATAAACAGCGGTCATAATTTCGACATGTAAGGCCCTTCCAGTTGGAGGTGACCCGGGACCCGGCGGATGACGCCCAGGAGATCTCACAATCGGGCCGATATGGCCAGTAGCAATCGTACTTCATGAAGAACGAGCACGATCCGCTTTTCCCGTACGGGCCGACAAATGCAATTCCCCTGCAGCGTTTTCTGTGGAGTCGGGCAAAGCGCTTAGCCTTGGCTTGGCAGATGGCTGATGACAAGACTGATGGATAAATTGAAGGCTTTTTTTTGTGGGCTCGGACTCTGAAAGTTTCCACGGTTCTTACAGAGCTATGAGAATGAATTAATTGGTGTCCAAGGAATGGAGGTAGGGCCAGCCCTGATTATTGCCATTTCGGGCTAAAGTAAGATGACGAACAGACGGCAAAACGTAAGCCGACAATCGGGTGTAAAATACTCCGCAGCTCATTAGTATCGCTGGGTACCAGACTCAAGTTGCCGGGGGTGTGTCACTGGCGTAATAAATGAGTATCATGCTCCACAGTATACATTTTTAATGCCTTTTTAATGGGCATGGATAATGAAGAAGAATGGCGTAATAATAACAATTTTTGCTCCGATCTTGCCGAATGTAATGTGAATTAATAATGGTACAGGCCGAAACAAAAATCAGAGAGAATGCCTCGTTATCCAGGTAATTAGGACTCTACACATGTGCCCAATACTGAGGTTTCTGGTTTAGAAGTTTAGAAACCCGTCAATTAATTTTGAATACGCGTGGTAAATATAAAAAACCACCGTTGACACAAACCTACATATACATTTATAATTAAGTTTCATGTAAGAGAGAATCTATGTTTATCAATTAATATCACAATGAAATGCTGTGAGTGTAGGACTGATGTTTGAAAGAGGAGAAGGCATAAGTCATAAAATAAAAGTGAACTTACAAATGTCAACTACATGATAAAGATGTCCTCTGACACGTGGGACTAAACCGAGATAACATAACAATTTTTTCGATTATAGATAAGGAATAAACCATTGCACATTTATAAATCCAGCCTTGTTTAGATGTGAATGGTTGTGACAATATTGTCAATGGGAATGATAGCTCATCCCTGGAATTTCATTCTTGCTCTATATGCACTTTTCTACAGTTCATGGTCTAACATCTACATTTAGGGAGGCAGGCTCGCAACACCGCAAATCCAGTGTCAAAGCCCGACATCATGTTTTTTTAGTGCCAGGGCCATTTTAAACAATATTGTTTCTCACATACCAGAATTTTCGAGTAGCACACCCTTCACATGTTTTTTGCTAATAATTTTTCTTTGGTACATTTATCAAGGAAAAGACCCGGGAGGTCTTATCGACGACAGACAGGTAAAAAAGGCGAGTCTCTTTCCGACTATCAAAGAACATCCATTTCAAAGCAATACATGAAAAAATATAAATTTTGTACGCAAAAAAGACGCAAATCTGAGAACTAGATCATGTGGTTATGAATTTAATCAATTTGATTTGTGTGCTTAGACGGTAAACACAATAAAATTATTGTGGTCAAAGAGGGGCCACAGAATTGAACTACCTGCAGATGCCGAACCTCTACACCCGTCAACAATTCCGCCATCTGCAGCTGTATGTTCCATGCGATACACTCCAAAACTGATCTGCGATGCGCGCGCAGCGGAGACTATATTCTGCGCTGATCTCGTCAGCGAAAATGGCGTCAAGCTCCTCAAGCGTTAAGCCCTTCAATTCTGGCAAGACGGAGTAAACGGAGTAGACTCAGAACAGACCGAGGACATAGAAGCCCATGAATACCATGAATGTATTGTAGCTAATTTTTATGATCATCACAGGTGTCACTTCGGCAAGAGCGAATTTTAGGATTTAATTCACTGCAGAGCCAATAGCAACTTCTTTGGCGTGGATCCCAAGCGGCGAAGACTCCGCGGTGATAACTCAGCTAACAGGATAACCCCTTCATCATCACTGGTTCAACATCACCGACAATTTGCTCACTGTGATATCATATCGTCTGTGGAGACTAAGATGTCTCGAGGTAGGCCGACAGACATCTTATACGGAGAAGATTCATCCTATTGCCTTTGCTTCGAGGTTCTGATCGCAGTCCCACGGAATATGACCACAGACTTTTGAACTTGACGCCGTGTGCGCACAAGCGAGAAAAAAACTTTTTGACATAGGTTGTGGATCACTTCAATGCTTTTCGACTTGAAATATTTGAGAAGGGCTGTTAAAATATCGTCTAAGGATACTTTGATAGCGAAGGAAGGATTAAGAATGCACTGACTAGAAATTGACCAGGACCCCTGTCTGATGTATTTTTGCTATCTTAGAGAAGCAGGGTTGATGAAAACCTTCGTTTTTTTTTTTTTTTTTTTTTGTGACGACGAACATTAATTGTACAGAGCGGCCGCCGCCTAATGCTCTTCATCGACACCCTTGGCTAGGCGCATTCCACTAAGTAGAGTTTCGTAATTAAGTAGTGAAAAATAAAATTAATATCTTTTTGAGAATTTATTGTTGGCTTTGTAGAAATGATTTCTAGGTCTTACAAAGACTTATTTGTCAATACTAAAGTGACCATACAAGTGTATAGCCAGGGTTGTATCAATAAGACTTCATGCTTATAACCACCCTCCTTCTGTTTCGAAACATCACATTGACATGCTAGGTGGTTTGTTGTTTTACCACGAGGTCGCAGTTGGGGTCACGTATGTACCAGTAGCAGAGCTACTACTGCACGCCGTTGGCACCTGGTTGTCACTTGATTCTCCCCATGATGCCGGTACCGTGCCATTGCGACGCGCAACAGTCGTTAGAAATGACGCGTACGACCAAGTCAAATCCCGTGCGGAGAGAGGGGCACCGTCGTCTCTGTTGTACTGCTCTGATAAAGATCCATTGCTGGGAGTATAGCTCTGCACAATGGACAAGAAGCCATCAGCGTAAGCTTTCACTGCGCTGGTAATAGTGCTGTATGTTGAGGAAGAGCTCGAGTAGTTTCCAACAGCCGCGTCGGAAATGAAATCCTGGAAGAATGGTAGCGACGTCTTGGTAATGCTAATTGAACCCTGCTGGCTCCACTGATAAATGGCGTCGTATAGTAGCTCGGCCGATGCCAAAGTGCAAAGATACCTGCGTGTACACCAGGGTCAGTTCGCCAACGTGTCAATGCGATAGTCCTAGGAAAATTTAAGTACCATGGATTACCGCCCTGGTAAGAATCCTCGGGATACCGACCAATTGCCGCTGCTGAACCTGCGGCGATCCCGTTGTTGATACTATACACAGAGCGGAACGAATCAACGACCATTTTGTGGTTCGACAACGCCCGCGATGAGCATGGTTGGAAGGTCACATCATCGCACGCTGCAGATGGGTCGAAGGTATGAATTGAGCCCAACAAAGAATTCGCATCTAGACCGCTACGGCCATTGTTCCCCAAATTTGAGATGACAGCGCTCCCATTCCAGAAGTCTTGGAGGAAGCATAGAACCTGCGGTGCTTGTGAGGCACAGTTAGCACAGGATTGGCCGAGGGCCGTCGCGAACTTGTCTCCTTCGATCAGCGCCTTGTGTTGACTCGCAATTGTGAAGAACGAAGAACCTTGCACTTCCTCCCACAGATCATATCCAGTCTGGTTCCAGTATTGGGCCACATATGAAAGATCATTCTGAACCACAGGCCATATGTTGGATAACACAACTGATTTCCTCCCTTGGGAAATGAGGTAGTTTCCGTATGCGATAAGAGCCGAGGCACGAAGGGCTGGACCATCGCGTTGTGGTCGGCCCCACGCATCCGTGAATTCAGTCTTGTTGACATAAAATTTAGGCTCACCCAAGCCGGAGCCATCCGACAAGCTTCCAGATGGGTTCGTCACTGTTTGGAGTTGAGCTTGAGACGTGATATACTGCTCAATGATTGTCTCTAACGAGGAGTCACCCGCGATGAACCTCTCAATAAGAGCAGAAAAAGTCAAAGCAGAATCACGAGTCCATGTGTAAAAGTCTGGATTATTGTAAGTCACTGACTGAAACGTGCTTTTCGCGAGATTGGTGAGACTCACAATCCGGGTTCGACTGTGACGGCGATGCAACCACAATACCAGCTGAAGCTCCCGGAGCACCTGTCCCATTTGGTCCGATGTTGTTCAGAGTTCCCTGGTAAGCTATTGGACTTTCCGACGTGATGAAGCTTTCGACATCTGCGCGTTTTTCTATACCATAGCCAAGTGTCGGAGGAGATAGCCCAGCGGCCAAGCTAACGAGACTTTGGACCAGGATACGTTTGAAGAACATTTTTATATGAGTTGATTGGAGGATATAATTTTTTTAATTGCCTCTGTATGCCTTCTTTTGACAAAAAGCCGGTGAAGATGCCGCCTTTTAAACCGCAATTCAGACCCTTATAACATCAGTCCATGTCGAGGGTTTTTCTCGTATTCCAACTTTTGTCCGTTCCTCTTCCATCTTTTCTCTTTTTCAATTTCAATCCTACAGCTTTACATCCACGAGATCTTCCGAAATCACCAGTAAGGGTAACAACGGGCAGATCGTTCGGGAATAATTTTAATATCCCAACGGACGGAGAAATGATGAACGTATCTCTTCACCTATTTTTCTTTTACTTTTCTCCAAGTCAAAGCTTTCTACACTTGTATCACATGCTAGACGGCGAAACTTTCACAGCGTCGATTAGACGGGAACAGATGATTCAATGGCATACAGAAATCCGGCATACCTCTGTCGGAGAAATACCTGAATTTCCCCGTTCATACTAGCGTTGACCCTTTTCAGCGTAGCGGTAAACAGTTCAACATCTTGACGGTAACGCTAACTTAATCTTTGGCATTTCAACTCTCCACGCGTTTTACTTCAAAGTAGTATTGGCGGGGCTCATAGTTAGCTGCCTGCAGGTACAAAGGGATGGTCAGAAAATAACACTTCGAATAAACTTTTCATAGATCAAACCATTATACGTACATGTACCATCGACACACCTGGCAGCGTCGTTAGTGGCCGAGGGAGACAGCATGTGTAGAAAACTAATTGTTCGAACCCGCATTATACTTTATAAATCTTTTCAGAGGGCTTTAGTTTGACCGAGAGGCGCACATTTATTATCGGGCAAAGGGGTGTATAAGAATGAGCGAACTCATTTTCCGGGGCCACAAAACGAATGACGGTTCGCTTTATCTATGATGAACAAAGACAAGTTTTCCATTGAGATTGACCTTGATATTTCCCATTTTTGCGAGAGCTATTCTTCAACCCTGTGTTGACTACTTACGTACGAGTCAAACATCACATATTTTGTACGCGCATCTCTTATATTCGCGGTATTGTATTACTATGATAGAGGTTTATTAGCCCGATATTAGCCCGTCAATCCGAGATTACTCCGCCAGATGAACACTATGTCCCTGAACGGTAGTAGCATAAGGAAGAAGTATCTATTTTCATACACTTAATTATCAGCGAATAAAACACAGTGACGGTTCTGTAGGGTAAAGAGTTTCTTCATACATATGTTTAGGGCGTTGAGTCTGCTGATCATGTCTCAAGTATTTATTGGCTATACAGGTACATCACTTTGCACTCTCTTTGGGAAGTTTCGAATTATGAAGCAGCGCTCATGTTCCTTGGCTATTGTTTGTTCTATAAGTAAACTAAGTGTGAGAATAATAATATCTGTTTTTCCATATCTATATGTATATATTTACTTAGCATAACCTGATTAAAGAACCTGTAATTAACCTTAACCCAAAAAAAGCCTTGCCAAATAAATTATGCGCCAGGAGAAGATGACTAAGAGAACGTAACTAAGAGAACATAACCAAAAAATATAACTAAAAGAATATAATCAGAGAGTATAATCAAAAGAATAAGATCAAAAGAATACAACCAAGAGAACATGACCAAGAGAACAAGACCAATGCAGCAGGACCAAGCTACTGTGACTTTAGCTGTTTGATTGGACTCATTCGCATTTGGTCTCCCAAACACCACTCCTGTGGCGCTTTCCAGGATGACTATCCTTCAAAAATCACAGACCTTTCACCTTTTCCAAGCCGACCACGAGATATACCTTTGACTTTATCCCACACTAGGCTTGGCTCGGTATGTATCGCAAGCAGCACATAAGTATCTTTCCCAAGTAGAGTAGCTTCCTTAGGACTAACGGCAACCTTTAGTAATATATCATCCTTCAGAGACCCTTCCTTATTGTATATTTGGACCCAGATTGAGAGATGAGCCCGCGTGGTGATTGGGCCCTGGCTGTCTTCCCTATACTTCAGGATGAACCAAAGGGAAGGCTGTTGCGATGCAACGTCTGCAATTTGACCGTATCGGATTTCAACAAGCTCGATCTTTTCATTGTTTGTGATGGAGCCATGTACGGTCTTTGATTGAATCGCGGGCGGAATTTTCCAACAAATCTCGAATTTTTCATGGCTCAGAAATATGTAAAGTTTCCGCAAGTCTGCTGCTATATTCCCCCATTTCTCATCAGGAGATAGCCAAACATCCTTCGATACCCCGTTTTCAACAAATTTTTCAATGTAATTTTGGTCGCTGCTGAGAGGCACTTAATGAGACATGATGAATAGATTGGTTATAGATATATTCTAGTCAAATTGTATATGACTTAGGTGATAATGGTGGTAGTGAGTAAAGAAATATGTGAGGAGTGTAGCACGGTTCAAGGCGTAAAATTGAGATTTCGAGGTTTATATACTGATGGCATAGTCACATATGAGTCAGTGTTCTTTCTTTGCCTTGAGCTGGAACAATTTGAATGTTTCATTGAGCTATGACTCAGATATAGAGTAATTTGTCATTTCAAAAATGGATGTTACTGAAGCTTCGTCTAATCCTCTGATTCATCTAGGTGCTACTATTTCGTACCCCGATGGCGAGGCTTGCCTCGGTATCATTATATTTTTAGCAGGAAGAACCACAAGGTGGATTTAAAGGCAGAGCAAGCCATATGTACATAATTTCTTGAACTTCCTTCGAAAGTGTACTATTCTATCTGAAGTACTACATGTGAAAGACTCGAAAAAAAAAATACAGTACTAACCAGCTAAGCTAATTATATTAGCTCGAAATTTGGTACTTCACCCAGGTCAAGGAAAGTGTTTTATAAGCAACGAGCATGAAATGAATTATAACAGATTACGTTGGTAATATGCAAGCCGACTTAACCCGGGGGGGAAATAGCCCAAATGATCTCATTGGTGACGATTTGAAGCAATTTTCACTAAATGGCTGTTTTCAATGAGAATGAGTGAAAAACTTAGTAATGAAGGGGTCAGCAAAAAGCATCCAAGCAGATGGATGTGGTAATCGACTAACCGGATTAGACATATCGGACCGCGCCGGCTCGCCATTTTACATTGTTTCAAGCTCTAATACAAGTGATGATTCAATAAACCAATCAAAAATATAGGGGAGAGACATAAGAAGCTTTCAACAGTCTCTGGTTTCAGGCGAAACTTCCTTTAATTAAATGCATAAATAATGATCTGTTCCTCCACTATTTTTTTTTCTTTCACTCGGTTTTCTGAACAATATCTATCTCCCGGAAAAGTAAAATTATGGATTTACCTTTATCAATCTGCGGGGTAACTTTAATCGACAGCCAGTTGGTTCGAGTGGCAATTAAATATGCCAAGGAAAATCTTGACGAAGTGTCTTTCAACCACGTGTATCGTTCCTGGGTTTTTGGTGCCATACTTGCCTCCAAAATCCCGGCCCTTGCCAAAATAGATTTCGAGGTACATGCTGTGTCAGCTCTGCTCCACGACCTTGCCTGGGACCATCTCAGCCCTTTTTCAACACCAGACAAGCGCTTTGAAGTTGATGGGGCCAATGCTGCCCGGGAACTTTTGAAACGAGAAGCACTACAATTTGACAGTCGTCGGTTGCAGCTTGTCTGGGATAGCATTGCCCTACACACCACTCCGAGTATTGCTCAATATAAAGAACCCGAAGTTGCGGTCTGTACCATGGGCGTCACCGTTGACTTCCTTGGGCCACGTTTTCCTGGCGGCCTCATTACGAAAAACGAGTACGACTCGGTGGTCAAAGAATTGCCCTCAGTTAATTTCAAGGAGTCTGTTAAGAGGAAAATGTGTGGACTGTGTGAGAATAAGCCAGAGACGACTTATGATAATTTTTTGAGGGACTTTGGCGAGCGGTTTGTGGACGGGTACTCTGAGAAGTTAATAAATGCCGTCGATATGCTACTTGAGGGCGATTGAAGGTTGGTTTTGTCGAGATCGAGACATGTGGCTCTACAACGGCGCTGAAAAGTTTGGCGACATGCAAATTGGTCCGTTAGATTACTATATCTACATAGTGATACATTTCAATTGAATAAAAACAATTATATACACACATATATATACACACACACACATATATATATATATATATATATATATATATACACACATATATACCTACACACACACACACACACACACACACACACACACACACACACACACATATATATATATATACATATGCCCACCTATACCTAGCTTGTTTCCCCAAACGCTTCGGACCTAAACATTGAATAGATGATGCACCGATTTTCCTTAGTGTAGCAAGTATGGATATTCGTAATATATCGAAATATTCCCTAAGCCAGGTTCTACAGAATCCGTAAATATTAGGAAAAGACGAAATGACAACCTAGCGAGGCGTTTTATTACTGAATACACCATTACACATTGGCTTTGTTAAAAGATACCCCGGTCAACTTTAACCCGAGATGAGTCGCATCAATTGACAGTTAATACGTCCGAGCAGAGGAACTCGAATTTAATTGGTTACAAACGCGGATATATTGCTAGCGCTGCTTGGCGGGCTTCTTCGCGTCTGACAGCGAGAACCCCTCACACTACGTACTTGTAACTGCGCCTTCCTCAACGCAGTCCACAGTGCCAGCCATGCCCAACCCCCCAGCATCTCATAGGAGGAAACTCCCTACCGGCAAGCTGTATGCCATTGCCGATATTCACGTGTCCTTCGCCTACAATGAAGAAGCTTGGTCTGGACTGGAACCGCATCCCGGCGATGGCCTGATTCTATGCGGAGACATTGGAGAGACAGTTGAACATTTGCGGCTGGCCTTCTCGACAGCCACAAGCTGCTTCGACACTGTGTGGTGGTGTCCTGGCAACCATGAGCTGTACACGCTTCCAACCGGGTCTAGTGCCGATTTCCGGGGAGAGCGCAAGTATCTGCAATGCGTTGAGGTAGCGCAATCCTATGGCGTTCTCACGCCTGAAGACGATTTTGTAGTTTGGGAGGGACAGGGCGGCCCGACTGTGATCGCGCCGATCTTTACGTTGTACGACTACTCGTTCAAGCCAGATGATGTTCCGACAGAGAGTACGTTCGAAACTCATATCTTAAGGGCCTGGTGCTCTGTGGGCTCTAGGCATGACCTCTCAAGTGCCTTTCCATTGAGGAGGCGCACCCACGCTTCTCTCACCATGGAAATTTGTAGATGGCCTATACTGATGACCATATAGATGCTGTTTCGTGGGCAAAGGAGCGGAATACTGAAGCCACGGACGAGTTTTTGCTTCACCCGGACCCTTACTCTAGTCGCCAGGAATGGTGCAAAGAACTTGTTAAAAAGTTCGAAGCAAAGTTAGAAGCTACAAAAGAACAATTCCCATCACTGCCTTTTGTTATCGCAAACCACTGGCCTCTGCGCAAAGATCTGGCCCATCTAAAGTACATTCCACGGTTTGTAATATGGTGCGGCACGACTTTGACCGAGGACTGGCACCAAAGATTCAATGCAAAGGCAGTTATTAGCGGCCATCTTCATATTCGAAGGACAGATTGGAAGAATGGCTGTCGATTCGAGGAGGTCAGCCTTGGCTATCCACGACAGTGGAAGCATTGCGCTGAAGTGGGCTTGGGAGTAAATGATATCCTAAGGGAGATCTTACCGGGACCTGAGACACCTGAGAATGGGGATGTGGCGACCCAGTGGAGAAGATATGCGTAGAGCATGGTCACTTTGTGGGGGTGGGCTGTAGAACTAACTGTTCGATGGTCCGCTCAGATCGACGCAGGCCATGTCTGGCAGTTCATCATGGCAAAATAATCGATTTCATTTAAGCCATGGCCTTGTGCAACCATCCCGTAAAGATAATTTCTCTGCAGGTAGCGAGTGCAGACATGGAATTATTGATTCAGCAACCCCCGCGATTTCAACCCCTGATTTCCCCAGACCAATTTCCCCGCACGATATGATCCAGTTATTCTGCCATCGGACAAGTTTGTCCCGAGTCATCTTGTGAAGGGTCTGGTGCTATGACTCCTATCTGCTGTAGAATTCGGCTCATGTCTCTGAGCTTCGGGGTGTTAAAGCCCGAATGCATGTTTTCTCAAGAAGCGACGATACTTTCAAGTGTTCTCCATGACAAGCGCTAGCGAATGATCCATTGATGTCGAGTGCTCGATATTACTGCCATGACTTATTTCGGTCGCGAGGTGTTTGGGCCCTTCTCGGTATTTTCCATTGTCAAGACCAATGCCTGATTCTAATGACTGCACTTGAGCGGGGTGTTCCGCGACCTCCGTACGGATTATGCTTTGATTGCATACACAAATCGTGAACATGAATTTAATTAGTTTTGACGCTAAATTTTTCCTTCATTGCAAATGTAATCGCGGTATTTAATTTGAGTTCTCCAAAGGTATAAAGAGCCGCCTCACGCCCCCAATTTGTTCTAAATATTCCCCATCCATCTGTCAGGGTTGCTTGTGTAGGCCATCGCAAAGATCACTCAGGCTCCAAATAACAACACAAAGGCAACAATGCTGTTTTTAAGGCCTATAATAAGGGTTTCATGTAATTTTCTCTTCCTGTCTCAAGCCCTTGCATCAAGATGCTGGCAGGACACAGTCTGCAATGGACCCAAGGGACCTTCTTTTCCAGGACCGTGGGAAGCAAACGTCCTTTCCCCTGCCTCACGTAATGTATCACCAGTGCGCATCCTGAACAAAGATCATGGGTTCCTTTCCACGTATCCTGGAAATGCTCATATGAGCAGTAATGGATCCCTTATTGTCTTCGACTTCGGGCAGGAAGTTGGTGGAATTGTCACGATTACTTATACAGCATCTGGAGAGGGTTCTCTTGGTCTCGCATTTTCTGAGGCAAGAAACTTCACCGGCTACACTTCCGATGAATCGAATGGTGGCAGCGGTCCTGACGGTGCTTTGTATGTTAATATCACCGCTGGGTCTCCTGAACGTGGCAGCTACACTATGCCATTGCCCAAATTACGCGGAGGTTTTCGATATTTAAGCATTTATACTTTGGCCGACAGTTCAACACTCAGCGTCAACATCAACACAGTCAAGCTTGAGATATCTTTTCAGCCCACTTGGGAGAATCTCAGGGCATATGGCGGCTACTTTGATTCCAATGATCAATTGTTGAATCGAATTTGGTATGCTTCGGCGTATACAGTACAGACTAACACAGTGCCACCCACTACTGGGCGCACATGGCCCGCTCCAGCAGAAGGATGGAGCAACGATGCAGTCATAGGAAATGGTACCGGTATTCTGGTCGACGGAGCAAAGCGCGATCGCGCTGTGTGGTCAGGAGACCTGGGTATCTCCATTCCCACTGTTCTTGTAAGCACTGGGGATAGTGACAGTGTTAAAAGTGCACTTGACGTTCAATACGTTCATCAAGTTCGTAATCCTTCCTTAATTGCTCCACGCCTCTCGAATGAATCAATGAAATTTGTCCATTGATATGATATTACTCGCAGATTGCAAATACTGGTGAGCTTCCATTGGTTGGGCCGCCTATTAGCTTCTACGGCTCGGACACCTACCATATGGCGACAATGATCGCGACTTATGACTATGTTCTCTACAGCAATGATTTACAATGGCTAGAGTCTATTTGGACCGAATATGAAAACGCAATGGTGTACATTACGAACAAGATTGACAATACGACTGGATTGCTAAACGTAACCGGCACCTCGGGCTGGGGCCGTGCTGCTACGGACGAGGGCTACAGCACGATCGGAAATATGCTACTTTACAGGACTTTAGTTTCTGGCTCGAAATTAGCTCAATGGCTTGATAAACCATCCACAGCTGCCTCATGGGAAGACCTAGCATCCATATTGAAGGTTGCAGTGAACAGTCCAGATAATAATTGGGATCCAAAAGTCGGGTAAGGAGACCATACAAAAGGTTTCAAATATTAGAGCTAATGAATGTAAGGGCATTTAAAAATACTGCCACAGATGGCAGTGTTTTTCCGGAAGATGGGAATAGCATGGCCCTCTGCTTCGGTGTTGCTGATTCATCCCACGCAGCAAGAATCAGCAAACAACTCACCACAAACTGGGGTCCAATTGGAGCCGTGACGCCCGAACTGCCAGGTAATATTGTACCTTACGTTGAGAGCTATGAGATCAAGGGCCACCTTGCTATTCGAGAGACCCAACGAGCTTTAGACTTGATACGGCTCAGTTGGGGGTGGTACATTAGCAATCCCTATGGGACGGAGAGCACCATTATAGAGGGCTACTACGAAGATGGTACTTTCAGATACGCCAATGATGGGTACGATAATGTCGGCTCGTACCCATCTCACTCTCACGGTTGGAGCAGTGGTCCAGTAGATGCTTTGATTTCCTATGTCGTGGGCCTGCGTCCAATCGCACCTGGAGGCGCCCAGTGGGCTTTCGCACCACAGTTTGGCGACTTGGAACGGGCCGAGGGAGGATTCACAACTCCATTGGGGAAATATTCTGCGAAATGGGCTCTGGCAAAAAAGGGCTACACGCTGGAGTATGATGTTCCCACTAGTAGCCATGGGGTCCTGACACTTCCATCGCAGTCAAAGTCACCGAAGATATATTGGGATAGCAAACCCCATCCAAAAGGCTCATTCAATCCTTCCACTGGATTAACTGAAATATTTGCTTCGGGCGGAAAACACAGGCTAAGTGTTGTTTACTAATAAAACAACACAATGTGACGTTCTTTACATATGTAGTGGAGAACATTTCGAGGAACAATAATGCGGACGAGTGCACTTCTATTACAAGCAAAACAAAAAAAGAAAAACTGGAAGCAGTGAAACAGATAGTACATCTTTATCTGTATAAACAAATGAAAATATCATTTTATACGCTTCAACTGGCTAATCAGCGCCCTCTATTCGAACCACGCCTCTATTTCTAAGCAAACTTACATACATCGAAGCGTTCGAGAGTTGAATCAAATCATATGACGGAAACACTGTTCTTTTTTAGAGTGTTTCGTAGGATTGGACTGGGTGATACCCTCGCTGCCTACAAACATACAACCTTTTGGGTTTGCTTCGACAACAAGCTGCGAATCGTCATTTCTTGCGCAACGAAGAAAATGCAAGCGATACCGACTCAGCATAAGGAAATAATCAGTACTTACTTTACAGCGTAGCCGACTAACGGGCCAGATAAGAGAGGGAAATAGAGTCATGAGGAGCAACCAGCACAATTCATGTACCAGAGAAAAGGAGTAGCAGTCTAACAGCGGAAGCAAGCAAACGGGCAGGCAAAGGTTTAAATACTACCTACACTACGTACCTCGGAAGCACCAGAGAGACAACTCAAACAGCAAATCATGCGGACAAAGGGGAGGAGGGTTGCTCCCTATCGAGCGGCATCTACAACGCACCTCATGTCAGTGATTTACAAATGCATTAAAGTAATTCGTAGTAAGAGTTCCTAGAGCTGCGGCCCAGATAGAAGTGGACACTTTTGCCAGAACAGAGGCCTGTCGCAATAACGGAACTCTGAGAGCCGCCCTGGATGCCATGACGTGTATAAAGTTCAAGTGGACTATCTGCACTCCTTTTGTAGGGACTTTAGTTGCCGGTTGATGTCCAGGCGACTATGACGTCTGCTGAAAATATGGTAGAGAGACTGGCTGCCAGTTCACGAACAAGGGAAGTCTGGGGGTACATAATGATGGTAGCTGGCAGTTAATAGCTGGCCTTTGGTAGAGGATAAGATGAGATTATGGGGAATTGGATGGCTCGTTGATGAAAATGACGAATCTCTACAGGGAAAAGAAAAATATGACTTGGAGCCCCCATTTCAATTGAATTAATTATGTAGAGCGACTGAAATGGTGCGTATATACTTGATGACAGGACACAGACGGTAGGGCATCATAAAACTTCAAAAGATGTCTCTGATGACTGATATTTGCGCAAACTTAGTATCAAAGTTGCTATAGTTCCGCAACGCTCCCTGCCTTACTTCAAACAGATTAGAATTGGTGGAAATAAGACATCAATATATGCCTCCCTCGAATACTCTATGCTGAATATATCATGGTTCTTTCAAAGACTTTTTGAGATTTCTCTATATAAGCATATCATCTATATAGTATACTACCAGGATCCCTAGAAAATATAATGAAATTATAGAGACCATAGAGTTCTTATATATAAGAAGGCAAGATTTATATATTTAATCTATGGTAGTCTATATAATGTTAGAAGCTATAATTAATTTTTATTACTATTATTACTGCTACTACTATTACTATTATTATTATTATTGTTATTACTACTATTACTACTATTATTATTACTACTATTACTATTACTACGTTATTATTACTATTACTACTATTATAACAGCGACTTTTCTTAAAAGAATATTCTCCTAGTCTATCTTTCCATCAAGCTACCAGATACGACAGTCTATATGCAACAATTTCTAATTATAGCAATCTGTACATTGGTATCGTTGATATTGTGAATGTGTTCAATGGAGCCGGAAGATAGATAATCTGCCATGTTTGGCGCATAACTTGGTTCGTCTCTTGTTTTTGACTAGCAGTAAATGGTGGCTTCTCTTGCTTTGAGTGATTTTAAATAAGCAAGTACTCCATATATCAGATATTTGGAAAGCTAATAGTTCATAGGTGGAGTTGGGGCATAGGAGTAAATACCTGCGACGTTCCACATACCATTGATTGTCAAAATGTGTCCCTTGACCTTTTGATAACTTTAGATTAGTCTAGACCCAATGCTTTTTCACTAGATTCCAATGTTTTGGGAATTGTTGACTCTCGCCAATGATAGATAAACTATGTATCAAATGGTCGGTTCCCGGTACATAGCTTTCTAGACCTGGGTACAAGTATTCGCACTTCACTCTCTTTCCAGTCATGTACTATTATAATATTATACTGGATCAGTATGGACTTACCCTCACTTACTTGGAGCATGGGTAACATTTATGAAGGGCTTTGTCACATTTTCGCTTCGGGAGCTTTGCGTGATGTGCACCCTAATTCGGCTTCGTGGAGCTAGGTCCATTGGCAATTTTTTGCATAGTGACTTTGCTGAACAAAGGACTAGAGCTCTGATGGAATGTATGAATGACCTTGAATGAACGAAAGTCATCGAGCGAGATGTCGAAGCAGATTGACATCGGATTCCGGCGGCTGCAGTATTGTGGTGAAATATTCTCGAGTTTACCAAAATTTACAAATCCTATATTGATTAGCCCCACCTGCTTTTCAAATGTCAAACAATAATCGATCAAACAAGCTTTCAATAATATCAAAATGTAGTGGGTAGTTCGCATATGACGTAGTCGCGGCCAAACATTCAACCTTAAGAAATACCATTGCGGTCAATAAGATGTTCGACGGTATCAACAGCATCAACACTCTAGATTGAACACCCAATTGATTACCAACATGAGTAGATACGCTGTAGCCCATCTCCAGCCTGAGATGCACTTCATATTATTCAGGATGAGAAGCTTGGAGCTCGAATTGTCGAGAAAGCATCAGTCATTACAGGTGCAACTTCTGGCATAGGTCTCCGCACGGCACGGACTTATCTGCTATAATGTATGTAATATATGCAACTCTTTTATTGACCACTCGTGGCCTGACAGAGGCCAAAGCATTGCTTCAGGAAACACTAGCGCTTGGTCGAGCTTCTCTGATTGAAATAGACAAAAAGTCTACTGAGAGTGTTCAAAATCCAGGGTCTACCAGTTAACCATTCTGGCGAAATCGCACTGTAATAAATATACCTGTCAACAGCGCCGGGATCTTTGGGATTAGAAAGATAACACTGACAGTGTATCAGCACGACATTAATTTTGCTGTTAATTATCTTATTGACATTTATTGTTGTGGAAAAGTAGATATGAACATAAAATCTTTAATGTCATGCCGATACGTACTCGGAATTTGGCAAAATGCTAACCGGACAGGAAGAATCAATATGTGCGCAACGCCATCAATTACTTAATCTGTATTTCACTTTCGCTTATAGCAGTTTTAACACCGCATGTGAAGGATAAAACTCTAGGAAAGCGACCTCACCGCTGGCATCCCGTTATCTCGAGGTGATGGCGAACTCCTGTCGCACTTCGCCGCGTACGTACTACGTTCTCCGTATCAGCTCGGAAGTGCGAGGCCGACCTAGTAGCGACCGTGTCCCGTAGTTGCCAAGAGGAGCGAAGGATCGTCTAGTGGAAATTACATAACCCCCCTGCAAGACGATGCTACGTAGTATGGTAGAAAACCAGAATGCCTGATTGTTGTCCAATGAATGTGGTTGTTTACAAGAGCTGGCCTGTGCATATTAAGCAGGGGGCGCCCCCTGGAACATCGCAATAATCGATTATTATTGTTACCGAAAAGCTAAATACCCATGGCTTCTAAATGCCAGTCAGGGTCTGCGTTCATTGCTACATGTAGACCTCTAATATACATTTCTAGACCTTATCTCATTATTGTCCCAAAGGACTTGACGGCGCAGCCAGTGGTTAGTACGTACTGCGTAAATAACAAAACTCAAGGACCCACTGGGGCAGCGGCTTTCAAAATTATTATTGGAACCACTCCGTATCCGTAGTGCTTATTATTCTTAGTACAGTCCCTCCATGCACTAGTAAGCTTCGTAGTTCGACTTCGTACAGCGTTTTTGCGGAGTCAAGAGAGGCTTTTTCAACTGAACAATAACACACTAAAAAACTTGGCAAGAAAACTGGAGAGAGGAGACGCAGCCGAGGAATCGGCGAGGATACGACGAATGCCAAATACTACGTCGCTAGGGCCGCTAGGTAGTAGAAGGCAGTTCGCGGCTTTTTAGTACCGCGTATTACTCCTTACAAGTAAGCCACACCTTACGACGCTTCAACCACCAAGTAGTAAGTAGTAATAGTACAGAGCAAAAAGACGACCTATGCAGCGGACACTGCAAAGTCCAGAATCCAACCCCACCCCCTTGTTCGGTCCACAAGCTAAGATTTCGGTGAGCTTTGATTTGATTCTTTGAGGTCGATTGAGATCTTTTCCAACGTCCAGCAACGTGTTGTGGCGGAAGGTTAATGTCATGTGATTATGCGCATACATTGTCATGATTAATTGAGTCCTTCAGGGCTATATCACTCGTTTATTATTTCTTCAAGTCACTCGTTTTCAGCGTGCAGTCGGAGGAGCCATGAGGTTGTGGGCTGTGTTGACAGCGTCGACGCTGGCTGCCCTCGGGACCGCAGCCAGCAACACCGATTCGACCAGCTCGAATCATAATCATACAGCAGAAATCTTGGATTATGACTATATTGGTACGTTGGGACTGGGCAGTTTCTGGTGCCGTTGTGCTGATCCCAAGCAGTTATTGGAGGAGGCACCGCCGGCCTGGTGATGGCAAATCGCCTTTCGGAGAACGCTCGCGTTGCTGTGATCGAGGCCGGGGGTCTGTATGAGGTGGACAATGGCAATTACAGCGTTGTGCCCGGTCTCGCTCAGGCGTCACCTTTCCTAGCCACCACAGAAAAGTACCCGGTAGACCCCAAAATGGATTGGGGATACCTGAGTACGCCGCAAACCGACGCCGCCGGTCGCATCATTCACTATCCCCAGGGAAAGACGCTTGGTGGTTCTTCGGCGCTAAACACCATGGCGTATCACCGGGGGAGCAAGGGTTCATATCAGAAATGGGCCGATATGGTGGGCGACCAAAGCTTCACCTTCGCCAACCTCTTGCATTACTTTAAAAAATCAACCCACTTCACGCCCCCTGACCAGAAAAAACGCGACATGCCTAACGCGACGGTAAAGTACGACAAAAATGCATTCGACAACTCACTTGGGGGTCCCCTTCAGATCTCATACTCCAACTACGTTGACAC
The DNA here is from genome assembly GCA_023626135.1 of Talaromyces sp. R2412. Taxonomy (NCBI): domain Eukaryota; kingdom Fungi; phylum Ascomycota; class Eurotiomycetes; order Eurotiales; family Trichocomaceae; genus Talaromyces; species Talaromyces sp. R2412. The sequence continues at coordinate 122,306 of JAMAGK010000049.1, read as the reverse complement.
CACAGCAACATGGATGGCCGTGGCTTTACAGTCGCTCGGCCTGAAGGAAAGCACCATTGGATTCAACAGCGGTATATTGTCCGGGTTTGGGGCCTGGGTGACGATGACGATTGATCCTAAGCATGCAACTCGATCCAGTTCACAGACCAGTTTCCTGAACCATGCCAAGCATCGGCGCAATCTTGACGTTTTCACGCACACCAATGCGACTAGTATCATTGTCGACCCGTTTGTGAAAGTAGCCCGTTCTGTTGAATTTGTCCGCCCAAACGGCCAGGTTGGGATTATGGTGGCGAATAAAGAGGTTATCCTCTCGGCGGGGCCTTTCGGCTCTCCTCATCTGCTCATGCTTTCCGGTAAGGACGACCTTGACACGTACAGCTTGTGGCGGGAAAAAAAGACAGAAAGCTAAATATCATAGGTATTGGACCCTCCGAGACTTTGACGAAACATGGTATCCATGTTGTCTCAGATCTCCCCGGTGTCGGCCAGAACTTGTGGGACCAGATTCTTTTCCCCGTTGAAACCGGGTTCAATACCCCCAGTGGTGCGCAAGTGGAGGCTAATCCCGAAACCAACAAGATTGCGCTCCAAGAATATTATGAGGACGCTGCTGGGCCCTACAGTTCCCCTGGAGCCTATATATCATTCGAGAAGATTCCCGAGAAGCTTCGTTCCAATTTCTCTCGCGAGGCTAAATCAGCACTTGACTGGTTTCCCCCAGACTGGCCTGAGGTCGAATATGTAGGAGCCAGCACTGTGAACGCCAATGGAACAAGTCAAGGTGTTTGTACGTCTCTTTTGGTTGCTCCAGTGTCTCGTGGAAGCGTGACGCTTGCTAGTTCCAATTTCCACGTGCAGCCCAAGATCGATATGGGCTGGCTGACTCACACGGCTGACCGTGAAGTGGCCGTTGCCGCCTTTAAACGTTGTAGAGAAGCACTCGCATCCCCAGACGTTGCGTCTGTTGTCACAGGCCCAGAAGCTGCCCCAGGGCCTTCGGTGCAGACTGATGAGGAGATTCTGGCCTTTATTCAGAATGCAGTAACTCCCATTTTTCATGCCATTGGTACTTGTGCCATGGGTAAGAGAGGGGACCGAAACGCTGTTGTAGATGTCCACGGCCGGGTATTCGGTGTGCATAATTTACGTGTGGTTGATTCATCCATTTTCCCGATTTCTCCACCGGGCCACCCTCAGTCATCTGTCTACATGATCGCTGAAAAAATTGCAGACGACATCAAGAATGGAAAGTAACGCGATGCTACTTTCTTCCCTTACTTTCCTAATATATCTTTTTTACAAGACTTGGGTCCTCCCTTTCTCGTCTTACATGCAATTCTTCTCCGTCTCTCGTTAAACTTCTCATGTTTCAATTCAGCTGCCACAACCACCAAATAGACTTGGTGCACTGTGTTCATGTTCCTAGACCGGACGCGATATATATATATATGTCAAGGATGTAATGCCATTTAAACAGGCAACAATTCTATAGCTTCAACGTCGTCTTATTCCTAATTTTATTGCTGCCCTTTCAAATTGTAATTTTTGTGTACGGTAGCTCTGGCGGCGACTCAGGAGGTCATTTTGAAAGAAAGTAGGTAATTTAAGTTTGTTTAAAGTCGCGCTACATACCAGTTGAAGTATCTCTCTAGTTGACAAAGTATTGAAAAGGTATTTACACTTCAATCGACATTATATCGTCGAGGATAGCGCTCCCACTCTGAAGAGATGATTCTTTTTACTCGAATTTAAGAAATACTGAATCCCATATCACACTGGATCATATATCAAAGTATGCGAAAAAATCATTGTTTACGTCGAATTCGACTCGTCTGCATGACTCTAAAGATGAAATGAATCACGGCCTTACTAGTCGGAAATCAATAATATAATGAGACACCAATCCACATCGCAATCTCTCAAAATCAACTGCTTTATGTTCACATCAAATCACTTATTCAGATCCAAGCCCTTAGAAAAGGAAAGAGAGAAAAAAAAAAAAAATACACTCGCCAGAGTACGCAGAAAAATCAAATTATCATACACGAACATTATACTACATGTACAGGGGATTGCTTTTGGCCAGACGGGTTTATAGTGTGGTAGTCGAAATACTCCGAGACCCTGTCTTCGCCTTGTCGCCCGTTCGTCGGATGATATTCTTCTTGAGGAGACGCCATGCTATTGAGTAAAATCGCGTCTGACTTGGGCTCTAGTTTGACGAATTGATGGCTGCGAGTGATAGAGTGGTTAGTATTGGCCGCCTTGGACGAATCAAAACTCTTGCCTCCGCTGCGTCGTGTCGTCCAGGGAGCCCAGGAGAGAAACCTTTCTCCAAATCGGAGGAAAAGCGGTCTCATAACGATCATACAGGCGACTATGATTCCTACACTCGGCTCAACAACTGACCACACGCACAAGTCAACTTCAGCCGAGATATCTGCTGGATCGAATTGGAGGTGGGACACCTGTATTGTGCGGACAATCCCAGAAACAATGGTAATTAGCCCGAGGGCGAAAATTGCACTTGTGGCGAACTTGGTCCTTGTCGGCATTCTTAGGCCGTTGATCATCGGAATAGGCAACACGAAGATCAGTCCGTCTGTAATGGCATCGACGATGCCGATCGAAACATAGGCGGAATGGAGGTCACCGCAAGTCCCTTCACTGGTTGTGTTCCAATTGTGTGATAGCGGACGGCATATGAGAAATCCAACGAGCATGGTCTGGAGTGCCCAGCCGACTGAGAGTGCGAGAACAGTGATGCCTAAATACCGAAATAATTTATCTACCCAGAAGAGCCGAATGAGTTGAAGGCAAATGCTCGCTTTAACGCACCCCATCGCAAGGGCATAGACGACTTGACCTGCTAGGGTGAGCTGATAAAAGTTAGCGTTGCCTCTGACGCAAACGTCCAAGCTGGCAATGATGTTCAAAACTAACCTTTAGCTGAGCAGTGATACGAGCCATCTGGCCAGCTTCTGCTAGCAATGTGGTTGACCAGCCAACTCCACCTACGGTGACCACTGATACTAGATTGTTAGAGAGGCGAGACTTAATCACATATGACGGGGGTTAACGTACAAAGAATATTGACTATGGCATAGCCAATGGTCCATATAGTTCCAGCAACAACGAGCCAATCTTCGATTCCCGGTGTTACGCGCATCATGCGCCTGGCCCAAAACCTGAGTCCTGTTGCGACCAAAGCCACCACAGGCAAGATGATGCTCACAACTACCAATTGCACTGCAATTGGATTGATGTTGGTGGCAGTGGGCATGGCCACTGTTCCATCACCACCCGGAGGACTTGACGACGCCATAAATTATTGTGAATGATAGGTAAACTTCTCGCACTTTGTTTCAAGACGCTTGATGATGACGCGGGAGCAACGACGATAAATCAGTAGAGCGCGGACAGATCAGGGGCGAGGTATCCCGCGCAGTCTTATTCAGAGTACGTTGACGGAACCGATAGAAAGGGAGGATGGTCCTGGTTACCCCTTTGCGACAGATCGTGGTGTTGGTTAAGATGTCACATCCAAGGCCTAATTGCCCGCCTAGGCTATCAATCGATAAGGAAACCCGGCCATGGATACAGAGGGATGGGGGTGGGGGGTTGCAGGCCCAGGGTCGAGGATCTAGTCCAAGCCACTAGATTGCCATGCAAGAATGAACCCGACGATGTCACAACGACATTTCTTTCGGAGTACCGGCATATGGTGGAGATTATCAAACGAGTGACTACCACACTACGGAGTGATGTGGGCTACGTGGTAGTCGACTGTCGCCCGTGGTGGGAGGGCTCATACCGCTGATTGGAACGTTGACGAAACGGTTCTGCGCTTATGCAAGTCTTAGGCAAGGATTCAGACAGAAGAGGAAATTAATTAATGGGGCTACTTTTTGGGAATTTCTAGAAGCAGATCCAACAATAATCTCCCATCTACCACTCCGTAGTCCGTAATTACTCCGTACTCTATGAAGGGAACAATCACACCATAATAACTATGAACTAAGTAGCACGGAACTTCAATACAAAAATCCTTCTAAGGCGGGCCTAATGACTTTATTCCTGAATTGAGCCACAGGTTCCAGGTAGGACTGTGAAGCTATTAGCACTTTGTTTTTCTAATAAAAGCATGAGGTAAATAGGATCAATTCTGCCGTATAAAGCGTCCCTTCGTATATTAATATTGATTGGGAAGAGGAAAAAGCACAATAGGTCAGCGTATTAATGTACTTTTTTATTACTGCGTATTACTAGTGACATTGTGCAGGCCAGTCACAGCTATTACATAAATAACCATGCTAGAGAACGCGACCGCAAGAAATTTTAATATGTCAAATCGCCGATACATGTAATTAAAACCGTTGTCTAGAGTAGAGCCACAACTTGCTATCCAAGTATTTAAAGTGTCGACTGAAGGAAATATACATGGGACATAGCGGATCACTTCCTGGGGATTTACGAGGACAATATCAGTACTAATAATAATATCATGGATTGTTGTGAGAATAACTATTGACAAGGGGAGTTGGTATAGGCTTACTAATAAGATTTGACGATTATAATACAGAATCTTATGTAATATTTAAAAATTACCGTTTGACATCCTTGATTATTACATACATGGTGAATGAGGTGCATACTTAGGATTCAGGCTGGCCCCCATTCAATAGTCTCATGCATGGAAGCTGAAAACGCATCACATCACACGTAAGTCCTAAAAGCCTAGGGCACTGTTAGTGTTATCGAGATGCCAACTTTGTTTTTTTCTTATATTGTACTAGCGTGCGTTTATTCTTTTAAAAAACTTAGTGCAGGCCTACCTAGCAGCAATGGGGCGTATTTAAGTGGTCCGTACTCCTCATTACTGATTTGTATTACACACAAATGTTTGTTGAGGGCTGGTTGTTTTACCCCTAGTAAGCAAAATTGTTCACATATACGTAATACTTAAAGATCCTATAAGAGAAACGCTTGTGCGTGGAGTGGATATCCTCTAAAATAACAAGAAGTACTAATTAGTTGCTATGGCCATTGAGAAGGATTTCTGTTTACACAAAGACGAACTGATGAATCCCTACAATTATAGTTCACCTTTCTTGATGTAGCGGTATTCATCTCGGTATTCAGCTCGACTGTATCCGTACTAGCGAGATCATGGAGGTCAGAATAATCCTAAATTTCCATTCTCAAATAATTGTTGGGCGACGGTCATCGATACTCGCTTCTTCGGCTGATGACACTTGTCTGGCAGTTTCTGGCAAATACGATATAATTAGCTGGCACCTGATTACAGACTTTTATTTTCCTCAAAAATGATATCGGCAGCCTGCTCGCCTATAGCGTAAACAGCAGCTTGGTAATGAGATGCTAGGGGCACTGGGATCTGGAAACGCGCAAATTAAAACTAGGTTCGTTGACAAATAATCGAAATCAACTTACCACACTGGCATCCACGACTCGCACATTCCGTGCTCCTCGAACGCGTAATGAGCCATCGACAACAGTGCCCATGCTAGCAGTTCCTGCAGGATGAGGGGCCGTCAATCCGCCCATCCGCACACGCGCGTCAATAAGGTGATCCGGGGCATCGGATTGAAGCGGCTCATGGCCCTGGGGGACAATTTCATCCGCGACAAGGTCCTTTCCTTCCGGAGTCTCTAACATAAGCCTGGAAAGTAGCCTCCAGCCTTCTCGCATAATAAAGCGGTCGGTTTCTGTGTCGCAAAATTTGGGATCAATTACCGGGGCGTCGGCTGGATCACTCGACTTGAGAGACACAGTGCCGCGGGAAGTTGGTAAACACATCATATAGAAGTTCATGATTGCTGTGCCGTCCATGGGAATTTCGAGTCCAGCTACTTCTCCTCCAAATGCAGCATATATAGTGGCCAGTTCCAAATGACTTCGAGGGCCTGAAATTAGAGCGTGATTCGGGCTAATGGGACCACCTTCATCCTTTTCCAAGGCACACTGCAAACCATTAGAAGGAACAGTCGTGGTCACCAACCAGTCTTCCGGGGGGGCCCCTTTCTCGAAGTTAGGTCCATCAAAAAGCGGCGATCCAAGTGCGACACCTTTCTCCGGCTCCCGAAGCTTCCAATAACGAAAGACCATGAGGTGGTCATGGAGGTTGTGTCCAACTCCAGGAAGGTCGATTTTGACTGAAATATTGTGCTTTGAAAGCTGTTCGGTGTCTCCAATTCCAGAAAGCAATAGTACTTGTGGAGTTCGTAGGGCACCTGCGGAAACAATCACTTCACCCCCGGACCTCACAAAGTATATTTGGCCATCAGCCATTTCGACGCCGGTAGCGGTCTGGTTTTCATCCAGAATTATTCGCTTGACAAGTGCGCCAGTTCGAAATTTTACCCCGTTCTGTGGATATACTTCATTTGGCAATTGCCGCCGGCCATCAGCCCAGTTACTGACTAATTCGGCGACGCCTTGGGGATGGCCGTTGTTGGCATCTTCGATGACATTTAGCCCTACGCTGGACCAGGCCCTACGGGATATGTCTCTCAGTGGATATTGGCGGCCGCTTGACGACACAGAAGAAGTCTGGATAGGACCCTCAAATCCATGCTGTACGCGATCGCCGTTCTCGTCGTAGTGGTGCTCGGTTTTCCTGAAGTAAGGCAGTAGACCTTGATAGCTCCAGCGTCGATCAGAGACCAGACGCGACCACTCGTCGTAGTCTTGCGCATCTCCGCGAACCCATCCGCCTAACCAGAGAATTATCAAGTCAATAACTTTGACAATCATAAGAGGAAAGCTTTCCTACCGAGGTTTACGGCCGCACTACCAGAAAGCGCCTTTCCTGACTGATAGTATATAGATCTTCCATTTAAATTGGGTTGGGGTGTGCTGTTGTATTTCCAATCTGCGTCCGATCCCAAAAGCTGCACACCGGCATGTGGAGAGTACACAATAGGATTCTTGGACAGATCTTCTCCAGCTTCTAAGACCAGAATTGAGAGGGTTGGCTTTCGTTGTTGTAGTCTTGATGCTACTACACAGCCTGCGGTACCGCCACCTACCACAATAATATCGAATGTTTCGGACTCTAACGTCGCCATGGTCTCGTTGATAAGATCGCTATAGTTAGCGATAGTTGAATATCTTCACGTGGGGTCACAAGCAAAAGTCCTTATATATGCCACTGAGAACTGATACTCCGTAGTATTGGGCGCCAAAGGCGTGGTCAATGTGTTGCATAACCAATAAAAAAATCCTAGACCTGCTTGCAGAAACCCCACCGAGACGACAAGGCCAATTGAAAGGGAGGCTAAATAGACAAAGAAATCAGGCCCGATCAGGGTTCACTGTATTTAGGCAATAATACAGCAATGAGATAATGGCTACAAGATAAACGTGACAAAGGGGAGAACAAAAATAGAAACCTTTATTGGTAGGCAGGTTCTATCAATACAGACAGGGAATAATTAAACAGGTCTGTTTTTAGGGTGGTCACTCACCTGTCACTCACATTCAGTCCAGTGTCCCAGAGTTCACGTAATTACCTCGGGCTAGTATTAGTACGTACTATACTCTGTAATTTTAGCATGGATTATCGCTGTATTAATGAGACTTAATAATACACCTAAGAGCGCGCGATAACGTACGCAAACCTTGGCCCCTTGGGCCCAGACATGTCTCTCCGTCGAGCCGGCTTTCCGGGTCTGCCGAAACTTTCACTCTGCGCTGATCTACTGCCAAGCTCTCCGGGTGTGTTCTAGAGAACGCTTTCTAAAGCCCTTTATGTTGGTCGCTCCTCGGTATTGATTCTGTCTCCGAAATTCCGAACGCGGCATGAACCGCGGCGTAGACGGAGCAGGGTACACGCCCAAAAATTCACCGCCACTTCGCTGGTAAGCTTTATGCCTGGATACTACAGCGTGAGTTATTCTTGTGGCACACCCTATGGAGACTAGGCATTTCTCAGTAGGCGAGGTGCTGGAACGACGATGGCTGACGCTCACCAACTCATAATAAGCTGCGGAAAACTCATCATGATAATAACGTGACCGCTCTCAAAGTAGTAGTAGGAACTAGGAAGAACCGATCGACAAATGCTTGCCGTTATTTCGCATTTGCCTTATAAGATCGACCGTTAGGCCAGAAACCGTCGACTTAATATGGTTATAAAGCTGCAAAATGGCTTGGCATTATACGTCTCGTTTAGAATGGCGCCTTGGTGTAAACTCAGTGTGTATTGCAATGTTTTGTGGCTGAGATTTTCGATCAATTATTGTGACCCAAAAAATACCTTCCATGTCTTTGAAACCTAGTCGACAGCACATTAGGAGTTTGTATGCTTGAATCATGCTTCTGCTTGTTGATCTACTAGGCTGGTGATCACCGTGGACCTGTAAGTCGTAACTCTTTAAAGTTCAGAGCCCAAGTCCACAGGGTGGGCCATCTGTCATTTAGTTCGCATATGCGATATTACGGCTTAGTACGTTAGCGGAGTCCACACAATGTCATCCATGTATGGTCAACATACCATGCCGTACGCGGATACTCGTGCGATGGTCCTGTATCATACGGTATGTGACTGTTTAGCAGTGACCACACTACTATGTAGTAGTAAATAATCTCCTAATCCACTGCCAGCACATTAGTCAATTACCCTAGCCGTCTGCCTGTCTGGGGGCCATATGCACGCCTACTATATGCCGAGTGTAACGTGGATGTATCAATATCAACCACTAGATTGGTACACTCCTGTGCGAAGTACGAAGTGCACTTGTTGCTACTTGTGGATGGAACCTGGCTGCAAGTCAGATTATTATTCGTGTCTACAAAGTATTACTCCATTAATCAGCCATTGCAGCATTTCAAATAGGCATCGGTACATGCGCTTTTGTTGACAATGGGAGTTTTCACCATAATGTCATCTACTTCGCCAGTCTCCATTGGAGCAGCAGTTATTTTGGCTCTAGCTGGAGCACTGCTCTATGGCGTGGGGTTGGTCATATACCGTCTGACCCTTCATCCGCTTGCTAGATTTCCAGGGCCAAAATTGGCGGCTGCGACGAAATGGTATGAATTCTATTACGATTGTGTTAAGGCCCCAGGTGGACAGTTTTTGTGGGAAACGTATCGCATGCACAAGAAATACGGTGAGACTCTTTGGGCAACATTCAAACAGAAAGACTTCTAATGATTGTGTTCTTACACTAGGCCCCATTGTCAGAATCAACCCAGACGAGCTCCAGGTAGCCGATCCAGATTGGTACGACACTTTGAATGCCGCAGGAGGCGCTATTAGACACAAGTATCCTCCAGCAGCCAACCTTGTAGGGACTCCATTAGGGGGTAGGTTTCCATGAAATACATTCAACGGCTCTGTATTAAGTAGTACGACAGTTTTTGGGACGATTGACCACCATGTTCACCGTATCAGAAAGGCACCGGTGGCATCATACTTTGGAAGAGGAAATGTTGTGCAGTCCCAGTCCGTCATGCGTGAGAGCGTTGAGAAGCTCTCCACCCAATTCCATAATCTTTATGTTTCAGGAAAAACCGTCAACCTGAGGGCAACGTTGTTAGCTTTTGCGACGGACTTGCTGGGAATCTATGGTGTGTTGGTATCTCGGTACTCTCAAAAAAGACCAGCTAACAAATATAATAGGGTTCGGTGGCTCTTTAGGACTTACTGATTCCGAAGAGAAGGCAATGGAGTTTATGCATACTATGAACGCTGTCGCCGTGGTCACTCCTTTCTTCAAACAGTTTCCCGATGCACTCCCATGGCTATTTATGCTAAAGCCATGGATGGTTAACCTGATATACCCCGCAGTGCTCCCCATGTTGATGCTACACAGAGTAAGAGGACTAGTATCTTCTACAGGAATAAACACATGCTGACGGTCTTTCACACAGCAAATGCACTCGAGGTCAGTCGATTCGTGGTCTCAATGGAACAAGGCGGTGAAATCAGAGAGAAAGGACCCAGTGAAGCAGACTAGGGCTGCAGATGTCTTTGATGGTATCCTTTATAGCGGTCTTCCAGAGGACGAGAAGACTGTTGATCGTCTGTCTCAAGACGGCTTTTTAGCAATTACAGCAGGCGGTGACCCCATTGCTCGTACGATGGCAATTGGCACATATTATCTACTTACCAACCCAGGAGATCTTAAGCTACTCCATGCGGAATTAGACACTGTGATGCCAGACCGCAATAAATTGCCCGAGCTCGCTGAGCTCGAGTCTCTCCCCTTCCTAGTGAGTCATATCTGTCCATGAAGTTGTTTTGTTTTCGTGGTCGCTTTCCCTTTACCAGTATCTACTACCTTACTCCATTCTTATCTGAGACAAAGTTAAACGGCGAGTATATCTGGAGCTTCCCAATCGCTAACAGTCAAAACAGACTGCGGTTGTTAAAGAAACCATGCGCATTGTTGGTTTGGCGGCTTCCAGATTGCCTTTGATTAGCGACACTCCTTTACAATACAATGAATGGGTCATCCCGGCCGGTGTAAGTCGAAACGTCTCATCGTGTTTTATTGTTCATATCTGACAATTTTCAGACCCCGGTCGGTATGAGTATCCATCAGGTCATGCACGATGAAAAGTACTTTCCCGACGCGGACGCTTTCAAACCCGAGCGTTGGCTTGAGAAACGCGAAGATGGCGTCCAGCTAGAGCGCTACTATGTCCCCTTCGGCCGTGGTACTCGAATGTGTGTTGGGCAGCAGTAAGTTCCCCCCTTTCTGTTATCCTTCTAAAACATCTGTCTACCTTCCAATGTAACGAGCTCACTCATCGTTCTTAGTTTCGCCCAAGCCGAGATCTATCTAGCCATGGCAGCCATATTCCGTCGTTTCGAACTACAGCTGTTTGACACAACCTTTGAGCGAGACGTTGAAACTGTTAGAGACTGCTTCCTTACTGAAGCTCGTTTAGAAAGCCAAGGCATCCGGGTTCAAGTAGTCGGTGAGAGATCTTGAGAATGATACAAACACAGATGACAGCGGATCATTATTGAGGACCGGCTTTTCTACCCCTAGCGAACGATGTGGCTGCCTAACAGCAGGCCTTAAAATGTATTAAAAAATCAAAATTTCAAAGCAGCGAGATAATACCGATGATATCTTAGGCGACCCTGCCTGGACCATACGTAAAGTATGATAAATTTGTTGTGGGGAAGTAATTCACCCAGATAAACTTAAGCATTTGTCAATTATTTAAACTGGTCCGTGCTTTGCAACACTAATTCCAAGACTTTTCCGAAAGGTGCAAAACTTAAAAAGTGGAAGGATTTACTCATTACTGGATGCTTCGTACTAAGCTTTTGAAACGGTATTGAACGGTATTTTACTAGCGCTGTATATAAAATCAGGATGTAAGTATCCTTTGTTCTTCATATACAGATCGAAGAAGTAGATAGTTGGCATTGGTACACTTTTGGAGACTACGGAGTATTAGTGTTGTATTTCAAGGTACGTACTAAGTAATTCCAGTATCCTTTGACAAATAATTGCAAGCTTCATCATTGGGGGCCGTATGTAACTAGTTGGAGCTGTGATCCCATAGGAGTGGAAGACTTTGTTGATCACTCAATACCACCCTCCACTTCGGGTCCTGCCTTCCAAATTCTCGGCACCAGCAGTTTTAGACAAGCATCTAATAACGATATGTTAAGTAACTATCATTCGGTAATACGTAGTAATGAGGTTGCAAACGAATGAAAGATAAGTACTACCGGGATTCGGTTTGGTGCTGACAAATGTCTAACCATAACGGTTTGAGGATTGTCGGTCATCCCGAATCGTAATAATAACAGTCAAAAGCGCGGTAAACGCTTTCCTTTATTTTTGATAGTATTGAGCAATATTTCAATCAACAATTGAAACTTGAACGAACATCCAAATTAAAGAAGCTAGAGACGTTCTGCAAAATCTGAAGAATCGTCATCGCAAGACTCTGCCAATTACCATGAGTTCACTCCACCTGTACCCTTCGACAAGTACACTGCCACCTTTGCGAGACCCAGTTTCAGCAACAGAGACTCCTCGCGTGACAAGGAAGCAAGTCCTGGCAGCGCTACGGACTCAAAAAATACCTGTTCCGGATCTCACCCCATACTTTTCACACTGGCCCTCTAAGGTCAGCACCGAGCTGGATCATTTACGAGATGACGTGGATGCATGGCTGAAGACGTAAGTCAAATGTGCATGAGTACTGATTTATCACAAGATTTAAACCAGTATGATAGATTTCCGTTACCTAGCAAGGCTCTTAATGCGTTCAGGGCGTCAGACTTTGGGCTTTTTGGGGCTACATGGTGGCCGTATGCCTCGGACTTTACCCGCCTACGAATTGTAACGTACGTGGCGATCTGGGTACGAAATCCCACCTTTTGATGTTTTGGTGAATTTGAAAATTAACTTGCATTGGACTACCTCATGTAGCTTTTCATTTGGGACGACGGTAGAAATTACATTAGTTGATTCTCTGTTGTACGTGCTAACCTGGTGCTTAGAAATTGACAATGCCACTGGGTCGATGTGGGAAGACTGGGAGAGTGCACAAAGATTTCGCTTGGATACCATAAAATATGTCGAGTATTGCCTTGGCCTGGCTCCCGCAGACCAAAAAGACCCCCAGCCAGAGAGTTCCATAATACGGGGCTTTGAAGTTATCGGAACGGCCATTCGAGATTCTTGTAGTCTAAGTACGCCTTGTGAATCGCAATATAGCATCTTTTTTTTCTAACTGAAGTCGTGATATCACAGCACAGAGGAAGATGGTCTTCGATGAAATGAAGGAATTTATGAAGCAGTCTGAACAAGAACAGCATCTAAGACTTAACAATGACCGACTCCCATCTGTCGCCGAATTCTGGGACTATCGTCTTGGTGCCAGCGCTGTTTTCATCTGTCTCGCCGTAAACGAGTGAGTCAGGCGTTCGATAATCTACATGAATGAATTATGAGACCACCGCTGAGCTAAAATCTGTGAAGATATGCCTACGGAGATATGGGACTTCCCGTGGAAATATTTGAAGACGCCGATATGAAAGACATCTGGCAATTGACCAACATTATTATTTCAGCGTCAGGTTCATCCTTATTTTTTAAGTCCTACGGATTCAGCTGACTCTTGATTAGTGTTAACGACATGCTCTCTCTCAAGAAAGAAATCGTATGAACACTTCCCTTCCTTTGCCTGTCTAACTATAGTCGGTAACACAATTTTCAGGCTCGGGATGCGATTGACAGTGTGATCCCAATAATGTACATCGAACTTGGCAGTATAGACGCTGCGATGGGAAAAACCATCGAGTTTGTGGCATCCATGATCGAAAAATTCGATGCAGCCGAAGAAAGACTCTTAGCTCGGCATAGTCATGACGAGAATGTCCAACAACAATTACGGAAATTCATCGACGGGGCAAAATACTACTGTACTGGAAATCTTGATTGGAGGTAGGATATGAACTCAGTTTCTCGCAGTAATTTTTGACTAATTGAAATCCAGTCTACAAACGAGGCGCTATTGTGTGACCGAATAACAATCATGCTCGGAGTGCTAAATGGCCATCGCTATGGGTTGATACTATGCTCACTTAGATAAATAATCATCAAGAATTAGCTTTTACACATGCGTTTTGCGGCGGTAAACCGGTTCTCGGGAACTTCATTTGTGCACGTGGGCTTTTCAATAGCTACGTCGTTGGGGCAACACCCTGGCTGTGGTTTAATGACAGGACTTTAAAGTCCTTTCATTTTCTTAGGTGAAAGTTGAGCCCCAATGAATGATGAGTTTATGTGTACATAAGCTTTTGATAGTTGATATTGATAAGATTGTGCGTGCCATATTGAATAATCCGCGTATCATGCAAAGATACTAAAGTCTTCCATAACTACGGGCTGTATTCTCTGGTGGCACGATTATATGGACCAAGTGACGCACGGATTCTATGTACAGTATGCTTTTATCACTATAAATATCATAATTCACAAGAAAACAGGAGGTAAAGATCCCAAACACGTCTCTAGCTATATCGTTTTTAAATAGAGCACCTCTAACATCATAGTTCAACAATAAAATCACCCGGCAAACAGTGGTTCGTTCATTGCACTAATAAGTAGTAGCCACATTTCAATATCCGAAATTAACAAAATATTAGCCACTACAACAAAACAGATTGGTATCAAGCGTCTCATCGAAAGGTTATCTTGCATATCTCAAAGAGCAGTGGGCTAGTTAATACCAATGGACAGCGCGTCATCAAGGAAGTGATACAGCAAAATGTTCTGTGCCTTTTAACAGTTGACCTACCCACCCAGGAAGAGCTCCGAAATTCTGTTACATAGCTTGAGCATATCACGAAGTAGGGAAATACATGTACAGCTGCGACTTCTTCATAAACCGAATCCAACATTGTCTATACCTGCAAAATACTGCGATGACAGGGCATACAAGGAGCCTAACATATTTGTTCTTATGTGTTCCACTAAAGATTCTTTTAAACAGCTTTACCATTTATACTTCTATACTCAAGGTTCATTGTCCAGATCATCGTTACTAGCTATTTCAGTCAAGATTGAAACTTCGGGTATATATGTACACAAATTGTGTAACCTATAAACTTTAGTATAGTTCCTAGATGCCCTCACGTATGAAGAGCACATTTATGACAAATAGAGTAGTTTATAAGTTCACAGCAGGTTAGCTGATCCACCAAAGCAGAGGTATCTCAATAGTATCTCTTTTATTAGATCCAATGAAATAAGGACAGACAATTTCAAATAAGCAAAGGCACTTATTCATTCTAGCTATCATTTCTCGTTGTAGTAGCCGATAGAAGAATGCTAATTAATTGACAGCCACATATATTTTAGGTCATTCAATGTAGTAAAAGGACTGTTCTCATCTAGTCTTTCTAGCATTTTTAAATACACCATAATACTAAGCGAAAGCAAGAAAGCGCAGTGTTTCCTTTAACTGTTAGTATATACACTGCTAGACCCAACAAAAAAAAAAAAAAAAAAGTCACAAGTGGAGTAAATATTAAAATTTTAAGAATAAATAGCAAGAGTTTTCTTCTCCCAAAAGGTCAAATATATCAAATCACAGAGTAGCGCGCATTCTTTATCCCTTCTAACGACGAGAGTAGCAACACTCTCTTGCATTTGCAGCAAATACACTTGATCTCCAAATGTAGCGAAATTAATTAACAAAATTCCAAAGAGGTATTTAAACCTTTTCCACGTGTCCATCATGAGGATCCTGCCGCTGGCGCTGGATAATGTGCCGAGGTTTGAGTAGGCTGGGTCACAGCAGTAGGACGCGGTCCCTTCTTGTCTTTGCTACCCTTAGAAGAAGTAGTAAGTAGTCCGAGCGCAAGACACATGATGCTTGTGTGTTGGGTGGTATGGGTTGAAAAGGATATGACAAGGTCACTGAGTGGAGTCGCAATATTCCGTGAATATATGGGTAGCCAAGGAAGCAAGGGCTTCACGAAATCTGTGTTGATTCAGTCAGGCATATTTAGATAGACCGGCACTACACATTCCACGTAGTCAAAGAACCTACCTGGTAGTTTCATATGCAATCAAAAAGTTTATGATTATTGGTACACAACATTTGAAGCGATATTTGGAGGCATTTCATGGGATGTGCAGCCCTTTTATCCTCGACATCTGCACACGTGGACATCAGCTTAGGAGCGCAATATATTTTTTGAACGTTGCATCTAAATTACGATGCTGCTCGGACACTACATGTCAACTGCGCCAATGGGAGCGGGGCCAGTGTCCACTTCGCGTGCGAAGCCATGCCCGTAGAGATCTACGGTGACTAGTCAGTATGTAGAGAGCAATAAATTGCAGTGGTTGAATTTAGTAATTATAACAAATATCTTCGAGGTGATTAGCAGTAAAGAAACCGTACTCAATACAAATTAGAAAATCGCAGAGGAGACTGGCCCCAGGAGCTATATTCATACAGACATTAGGAGCTCGAATGGCAAGAAGATACATACATGTATTGCTCACGAATTTACAAAGCATCAGTATCCAATACCTCGTATTTACGAATAAAACTTCAAACATTAGTATGGGCGCCTGTCACTCCGCTGTTGTCTGTGACTAACAGCCGGTAGTGTATGGTGGAGAAATTATCCCATGGTCGTCAACCCGGTCAGTCAATCACTCGAGAGCCAGATCCATTCTTGTCGGTGTATATTTGAATTTCTATGATTGTACTCGATTCATGCAGCAAAAGGCTTTACCATTTACTTCTTTTCTTTCTTGTAATTATGGCACTCCTTGGAAGACTTTCTCACTACACCTAATCAAAACAGATATTCCGAAAAGCATATATGAAATGGAATTTGTTTTCAAGCACTTGAACCCGCGATTGTATACAGTTGTTTTGCTCGGTACTTGCACCCAATTCACACGATAGCTAGTAACATCTATTCGGCCTGAAATTTGAAAACCAACACAGTAGTGTCTTGATGGTGTGCGCCGAAAAGCTCAGTCTTTCTGGAGTCATTATCCTGCGTGTCGCAAAGCGATATCCATGGGGATTTATCTATACATACTTTCAGACTCAGCCAATATCGAGGAACCATATATACCGGCGGTTTCTCTTTGACTGTCACATATGAGTGTTATTTCGACAAACTAATCTGAAACTGTAAAATTGGCTTATCTATTTAAGCACTGCCTTGCTGCTTCCTATGCGTTGTATTTCGCCCGTCGGACCATATATCTTTCCACCTCGTACAAGCCTTTACACTGCTCTCCGAAGCTCTCATCCACATCCATACCGAGCTTCCTCTCTATGTCTAGCACCTCCCTGCTCCAAGCCTCGTTATCAATTTCAAACACCCCAAGATCAACGAACCCCAGTTTACTATACAGACCGTGTGCCTCTGCAGAAGCAACCAAAAAAGTAGATATACCTTCCACGTCGCTTTTCTCTAGAACAGTTGACAGTAATTTTGCACCAACTCCTTTGCGTTGGTGCACAGGATCGACCATGATATGTTTGACATCTCCATGAGTTAATTAACATTGGCCCTAATCATGAAGGGTTTCATTGAATGATAACTTACAGAGATGTCGTTCTCCCTTAGCTGCACTTTGGTAGCATGCCTCCATTTCGTCCTCTCGCTCATTGAATTTCCGCCATAAGTCTTTGAGGTGGTCTTTGGGGGTTATTAATGATACCACTGACTGGCTTAGGTCAGGATGGTTCGACTGCGCTAATGATTGTTCTGGAGATTGCGCTGGTGGCGGCTGTTTGGGTTCTTCTACTTCTTCTACTATCTGATATCGAATAAATCCCATAACTTGGCCGCTCGTCGCATCGGTGGCGACCAGAAAGGTATTTTTAGGGGTTTTCAATGATGATTCAGTTGATTCTGGGATAATGTCCCTTGGGTGGGTGGCAAGGAAGCCACCGTAGAATACATGGTATCTCTCGAGGGCTTTATAGTGGATTTCAGCAATGGAAACGCCGTCTTCTGGCTTTGCTGGCCGGATTTCGATGAAACCCATTCATGCGTTGAATTCAGTCTTTAAGGGAAATTTTGGAGCAAAAAGTAGCTGCTTGTGCAAGCCGTGTAATTTTGTTACCAAAAGATAACGTCTTTATAACGAATTTTGATGCTTCTTGTCCCCGATAATGCTGCCTGTTTGTGCGTTCAACTAGTGGCTTGCTCCACATTCTGTCCCTGGCCAATAACATTGAAGGCATCAGTCATATTTACCAGAGGCGAAGAACACCCTCAATTCTACACAGGCTTTGGCTGTCTTGTCTTGTAGATTGCATTTCCGACACTGGAAATTTTGACATTGCAATAATAACAAAAACAAATTCATTTTCAGAGCACGGCGTGTCAACTAGTCCTAACTGGCAATAGGAATTGTTGGCCTGATGGGAACAATGAACGTACATATTTCTTTCTTGAGACTGGGACTCGCATAACGTCAAAGGGAATCATGCACAAGTTCAAACGGTGTCGAACGTAATTATCCAACTTTAAGAACCCAAAAGGGTTGTCTTATAGCGTAAATAGGCAGGTTCAAGTACCTGAACGCAGAAACAGAAGCTCCAGTGTCGTGCATGAAACCGACAAGTTCATTGGGCTCCCTAAATCAAGGGCTGCTTAGCAGTCATACGTAGATTCAATTATGAAAAATGGAACTGAATCCAGTCCAGAACCGGAATCAATTGATTCTCGGATATATTCAAGGAGTACGCGGGGAAATACGGCTCGGCGGTTATTTCCCGCGAAGGCCGTCAGAACCAACTCCGCCATCTCCGCTCTCCACATCATTGCCCCATTTGCCTGGCGGAGAGCCAAAGTTCGCCGCATTTGGCGTTGGCGTTCTTTGCTGCAGTTTATAGGACCTTATACATGTTTCTAATTATTGATCGCGGGATGTAGCATCATACAAACCTTGGTAGCATTCATACAGGGTTTATAGCCCCAAGATTAGTTGACGGGTTTTGTAAGGCGCATATGTCAGTTTAATCTACATAGCATGCAGTT
Source organism: Talaromyces sp. R2412 (assembly GCA_023626135.1). NCBI lineage: Eukaryota > Fungi > Ascomycota > Eurotiomycetes > Eurotiales > Trichocomaceae > Talaromyces > Talaromyces sp. R2412. The sequence goes on along the minus strand of JAMAGK010000049.1, from coordinate 103,771 downwards.
TAATAGTATAGATAACGACTATGGCTTGTAAATTGAAAATTACTGGTGAAAATAAGACCAAACACAGCAGAACACATGCAATTTCAATCGAATATCTTCATGACCATTAGTTTACCATGTCAATTGATCAATTGACGTGGTATACATATGTATGTACTGGAAACACGCAGTCTACAAATGCAAGTTCCAGGGTACTGTCCGACTAGCAAATAGCTAGTCGCATCTCATGTTGTGAGCTCGATGCGATAACAGGGAACTCATGTATCTGAAACATGATAAGAAGCTATATACTGCTCAAAGAAACCTTTGGACAGCGTTTGATACACCCTCCAGATTCTCAAAAAGATGCCAATGTCCCGTTTGGGGCAAAACTTCAACAGTGCACCTGGGAATGATTGATTTGTATTTTTCGCACAGTGCTGGGGGGGAGACTTTGTCCTCATCACCAGTTATAATGAGAGTCTCAGCATTTACTTGGCTAATATCAAGCGTGTTTGTGGCCCCGGCAAGGGCAGTGCAAGCCTTTGCATAACCCTCCGGGTCTTGCCCTAACAGCGAAAGACGGACTGCTGCCAATGCGACAGCGTTGTTCTGTTTGGTATTCTCTGAGGTGCCGGCCGTAGCCACTGCGTCGACGACTGCAGACATGCCTTGAGATCGTACTGTGGCGGCGCGTGCGTACGAGCCTTGGCTGCCGGCATCTGGGAGAGGCGAAGGAGGAGGACCAACCAAGATAAGTTTACTGACTTTGCCCGGGTTTGCAATAACAAAAGCCAGTGCGACAAGACAACCCATCGAGTGAGCAACAAGTGTGATCCCCGTCGACAGGTTCGCATGTTGAACGATGCTTCGTACATCCTCTGCAAATGACGAAATACTCAAAACGCTGAGCGGTGACGTAGGCGACAGCCCGTGTCCTTCTAAGTCGAACAAATGAAGCGAGTGAGTTTCTGCCAGTTTGTTTGCTGAAATCAGTGGCGTCCAGTAATCCACTGTTCCACCGAGACCGTGAATGAAGACAATAGGGGTGCCATCATCGCGACCAATGTGTTTGTAGTTCAACAGTTTTCCACCAATGTCCGTTAGCCCGGCACCATTGATTGATTTAGACCAATTTGTCAGACAAATGTGTGATTGATTCTGGATCCTGGTGATGGTTGTATTGACCGTCGACTGAGATGCGATGCGGTTTCGCAGCGTACCCAAACCGGAGACTGAGACTGCGACTTCATCTCCAGGCTTCAAGAACACCGGAGGATTTTTACCAATGCCCACACCCGCAGGCTAACGACAGGTGTTAGTATCAATCTTAGCACAAAAGCAAAGCGAAAACAATCTTACAGTTCCGGTGGCAATGACATCGCCGGGCTGCAGCGTCTGGCCTTCGGAAATTGTCTTGATCAGGGTAGGGATTGAGAAAATTAAATCATCTGTTGTCGCATTTTGGCGAAGTTCACCATTAACATGCGTCTGGATCTGTAATTTCTCTGGTAGGTACGCCGCAGGAACAGCGAGTGGGCCCTGTGGGCAGTCAGCTTGTGCTTTTTCCCCCTCCCAAGTGGGTACATGCATGTCTAGGGACATACAATGGGACAGTATGTGTCTGGAGACTTTCCGATAAAAAACTGCTTGTGGTCTCGCTGGCGCTCTCGCGCGGTCATATCATTGACAATGGTGTATCCCCAGACATGGTCAAATGCATCCGCCTCGGTGATACGATACCCGGGGGTGCCTATGATCACACCAATTTCGCCCTCGTAGTCGGCGGTCTGTGTGAACTCTGCATGGGGGTAGATGTCTTCCCCAGTAGCGATGATTGACGTTGCGCGTTTGGTGAAGATGACTGGACAAGACGGCTGATCTACCTTGTCGGAGCTGTCATATCCCGATTGGTTGAACTCCTTTGCATGCTCGGAGTAGTTCTTACCCACTGCCAGGATATCGCGGCCGTTGATGGGGGGAAGGATCTTGACAGTCGAGAGTGGTAGGGGTTTCTCGTCTCTAGACGCAACAATGTTATGCTCGCCGGCCTCGATCACCTGGTAGAGCGTTGAGATCGGCGTACCAGAGACGAATGACAGCGGCTGGATGCTGTTGCTAACCTCGTCGTAGTGGCCAATACGCGTGCTGGCTGCATTACTGGCGACGAAAGCGATGTAATTGGTCAGGGTAGCCATTTTGCCTTTTTTTTCGGTTTTTCGGGCGTCCTCTTCTCGTCTAAATTCGGTCTACATTTGTCATTTGGATTGTGAATGCTTCACTGACCACCCGCTGCCCCCAGCGGCGCTGCAGAACTTATTATAGTCTTCAAATAACGGTTCAACCGTCAAAAGCATTTGGCTAAAACCTTGGATAGTGGACAGAAAGCAGGCGATCCCCGCGCTCCCCGTGGACCGCGATATCCGCCATCTCCGACTCCCCTTGTTAGTGCTCCATTTTCGGTTATGAGCTTCTCTAGACTCTTGTTCCACATCTTGGCAGCGCCGCGTGAGGTTGGGGCTAACTGACCCGCTAAGAAGACAGGACATGCGCCTATTTGTTAAACTAAACGTCTAGCTCATGGCTATCATTAAGGTAGCTTCGTGTCAACTTTCAAGGGCAAAATAAAATCCATTTTTGGTAAAGCAGAGGTGCACTATTGCATATGAAATCCTCCTTTTTCGGATGATGAATACGTATAAGACAGCTAAGGGTCCGTCCCTTAGCTCGTGCATCTGAAAAGTTCCTGTGCTCGTCTCCCCGGTTGTGAAAACGGGTAGCCTCAAGCTTCTAGGTTCATGCCCGACCAAATCGCCGAAATGGCATCCAACGGGAGCAGTTCGAAAATGGAAGACCTCGAAAAGCTCAGAACGGCTGGAGGACACATTGACAGTAGAGGTCAGCCGTCTCTGCCAACTGTTCACCGGCGACTGGCCAATCCCTCGCCATTGGGGCTTCTCTCCTTCGCAACGGGTACGTGCGTCTATGATTTCTGGTTCATGAGGATTGATGGTGACCATGATCTCGGAGAGCAGGAATCTTCCTGATCTCCATATTTGGAGTTCAAGCCCGAGGACTCACGACGCCCAACCTTTTGATTAGCGTGTTGATCTTCTTCGGCGGCGTTTGCCAGTTCATCGCAGGCATTGCGGAAATTGTAGCCGGAAATACGGTCAGTTGAGTCGAGCTGCTCTGAAAAATCATTGCTGATGACTCACCAACACAGTTTGGAGCCACCGTCTTCCCATCTTATGGCGCGTTTAACCTCTCGTACGCCATGATCTATCTTCCCGGTTCTGGGATCATGGCTGCATACACCGACAGCACAACGGGAGCTATCAGCCCGGAATTCAACCAGGCGTTGGCCATGTACGTGTGGGCGTGGTTCATCCTTACGGTGATATTCACCATTGCAGCAATGCGCAGCTCTTGGATCCTGTTCCTGGACTTGTTTTTCCTGGACATCATGTTGATCTTGCTGGCGGCCGGGTTCATGGTGAATAGCCAAACGGTGCTTACTGCTTCGTATTCATTTGGGTTCATCGTCGCATTCCTTAGTTGTAAGACGGACCCTTTGCCTTTTTTGACTGCAACCACAAGCTGACAGGAATCGTGATAGATTGGGCCGGATGTGCTGGTCTTTGGGCGGATGGCATCACTCCGATCGACCTGCCTACGTTCGCCATGTACAAACAGGAGTAAATGTGGTGAATGGGCTTCTCCGGTGGAGATGAAGAGCGTAGCTTCAGTCATGTCCAATTGCTAACCGTCACGGAAGATTGATTGAATGTTCTCGGACAGCAGTGTGAATACTACTACTATTATTATTATAATAATTATTGTTACTATATTATCATAGCTGTACTCTGTAGTAATGAACCCTGAAATCTTAATAACCTCACACCCAAGAAAAGCTTACCATTGGCACGATTTCATCCGTCTGCACTGATTGATAGTCATTTGTACAGAGACAATCGTGTTTTTCTGGCGAATGATCCATGGCAGTTTCTTATAGATAGCTACTACATACTAGTATGTTCTAATTATAATTATAACTACAACTATACAGCACCCAAATTCTGGGCCTGTGGTTAAGAATGTACCAGTGCGAAGAAAGCCCGGTTCAGATCTAAATAATCAGTTGTTCTTACGTGCAGTTGTAGTGAACTAGTAATCTGTATACGTAGCAATAATAATAATTATACTAATCGGGGGACGTGACCCCGCAAGCCAAGCAAGGAGCGGCTCCACTGCGGCCCGTCGCCCACCGATCGTTCCTTCTCCTTCCTTTGTTTCTTCCTCGCACACCCCGACTCGGATCGATCAATTGTTGATGTCTTCCTCTCTGCCGGTTCAACGCACTGCTTCACACTGGCTGTAGCGTGCGGACCAACATGCCCACCCCCAAACGGCGAATGCCCATCAGCTGCGAGCCATGCCGTGCGAGGAAGATACGCTGTCTCCGCTCGAAGGACTCGGCTGGCTGCTGCGAGACGTGCATTCGTCGCGGCATCCCTCCCTCGCAGTGCGTGTTCCTGGGCTACCATCACCACTATCTTCAGCCTGCTGGCGAGCGCTCGGTCGAAGATCCAAGCAATAGCGAGCTGCTGGCGCGTATTCGCGACCTGGAAACACTCGTCCGCGGCCAACCGGCCAACTCTCCAAGCCCGCCCATCCCAAGTGTCCACAATGGCCTCACCCCCAGTACGCAGGGCAGCAGCAGTCGTGGCCCCGGCAGCCATGACTATAAGAGCGAGACCGAAGAGGCTGCGATGCCTGCGCAGCTGACCCCGCCCATGCACGAGCCCTCGCACCCTCAGCATGCCTCCTACGGAACTCTGTCCATGTCGGACCGTGGCCATGTCCAGTTCAATCCGCATGGATCGCAATGGAGCTCCGTATTGAAAGGTGGCTCTACCACGGTGGCTTCGGTGGCCAATTTCGAGTACGACGATGAAGAAAGTGCTGCTGATTTCCCGTTCAACTTGGCTGGCTGCACTAAGCCCGAAGACCTTCTCGCGGCGTTGCCGCCTGTGCGCCAGTGCGATGCATTAAAAGAGGCATACTTTGATGTCTTTGCTCCAGTAAGCACTGCTCTTAATTATGTAGTTTTTTTTCTGGCTGAAATGTTGATGAATTGCCGTTTAGCTTTTCCATATCCTCCATAACCCGACTTTCCACAAGGACTACATCTCCTTTCAAAAGGAGCCCGAATCAGCGCCGCTCTCTTGGCTGGCTCTTTTATACGTGATCCTCAGTATCTCAGTAACCGCCCTCGACGACAACGATCCTATTCTCCATGATCTCGGTCGCAAAAAGACCAGCGGCGAGAATGTTTCGGTGCTAATGCTTCGGTATAGAAACGCTGCCATGCAGTGCCTTTCCGCGGACCGGTATCTTTTCAGGCACAATATGTACACCATCCAAGCTCTCGTGCTGCTGATTTACGGCATTAATCACACCCACGGCAAAACTTGGGCGCTTCTCGGGACTGCGTACAATATCGCTACCGCCTTGGGATGCCACATCGATCCTGCGCATTTCACCACCCTCACTATTGTGCAGTGCGAAGAGCGTCGGCGCTGCTGGGCGGGCTTAATGATGCTCTACACCATTCAAAATATCAGTATGGGCAATTTTGAGCAGCGACACATAAAGTGCGACGTGCAGCTTCCTGCTAATATCAACGATGAGGATCTTTCCGATTTCGAAACAAGCGACAATCCACCTAGTATTGCTTTAATGTCCGTTGATGCACCAACCCAAATGTCTTACGTTCTTTTCAAATTTCGGTTGTACCATTTGTGCTCAAAAGTGTGCAACCAAATATTTGGGCCTACACACCCATCATACTCGGTAGTTATGGAATGTGACTCTGAAATAGCAGCCGAACAAGACTCCTGGACTGACCACTATCTTGCCGAGTCGCAACAAGGGAAAATGTTGACATATCACAATGTTCATTTAAATATTCTCTACGGCTATTCTCACCAGATGTCTTTGCTATTACATCGCCCCGTGCTCTTGAACCGTTCCTCCGCAGGGTACACTGATGATGAGATCAAACGCTCCTGGGAACAATGTCTCAAAAGTGCAAGCGGTTTGTTGGGACTGCAGCAGATGTTTCACGAATCTACTCTTTACCAGCCATATAGATGGTACAGTCTAGGCTTAGGCAGTTTCTACGCGTTCCATGCTGCTATTATTTTGGTTACCCTTCTCCCAGAGGTGAAGGATGAGGTTCAATATATGGAGATTCGACGACTTCTCGAAGTATCGCTTTCTATTTTCGAACAGGCGAGCAATCGTAGTCGAATGTGCGCCAAAGCAGCACCAATCCTACGGCATCTTCTGTAAGAAAATCTCCCCGTTCCACACTGGTTTCGAAAACAATTAGAACTAATTGAATCTTCAGTCTCCCAACCCCAGCGATGTCGTTTGGCAGCTCTTCTACTGAAAGCTTACGGCCAGACGCACCAGCCATGCCAGTCCCTGATTACTCGACTCAAATGGACGTCCTCATGACTCAGTTGCAGCCTCAGCAATGGCTCAGCCAACCATCAATGAGCTGGGATGGGTGGGACCTGCTTTTTACCGATCGCGCTGTTCCCCAGCCTCAAAATTTGACCTGAATTGTACATTTCTATTCATAAGTTTCACCAAATATTTCTTCAAGGTCAGCACTGCGAAAAGGCCAGTCCACTCAGAAACCGATTGAATGATAGAACTCTTGTGCGTGATAAATTTTGAATCCCGCAAGACACGACGTTCAATGCCACGCGCACGGTTTCAATTTTCGGCAATCGGAACTTGGCACCACCCAGCCACAGCTGGTATCCAGAGTCTGCCGGGCTGTCAATATCCAGCATGAATTGACTAAAGCGACAGCATATTTTGCCCCCCGCACAGTGGCTGGTCCGTATTCTTGAATTCACGTGGGCTCGGACAGAAGTCCGCCGCTAATAGCATCCCCACTGCCGTGATTGGGTGAAGAATTCCCCCCAAGCCAGCTAGTTCTTGTTCTCGCGGGGATTGTCTACCGACTGTGATACTTGAGATAAATCCTGATAGGCTCCCTTCAATGTGCCATGCATGTGGATAGTCGTCGGCAATGGAAACAGGCCTCTCGGTTATTGATAGACTCCAGAAGGCCTAGCTACTGCTTAAATAGATCTTCTCCCTTGCTGAGCAGACGGCTTTTGCCACAGTTGTTGTTTCTACCAAGCTTTTTCTCGAGAACGCTCGAAATTCTGTTCCAATGACGACGAAATACACCTCCCCATTTAAACACATTGATGTAAAGGAGCTTCACCCTACCTTTGGTGCGGAAATAAGTGGTGTCGACTTCACAGCTCCAGTCACTCAGGAGAAGTTTCGTGACATTCTGGCTGCTGTGACACAAGTGTGTTATTCCCTCCTCCTGCGCCTTACATGTTTACGTATCTGACCAATTCGAACCAGTACGGGGTCGTTGTGTTCCGAAAGACCAGTTTAAATGACGATAGCCATGTCGCGTTTGCTAGACAGTTCGGGGAACTTGACGATGTCAGGCCCTATGTCAAGGCTGGACGGCCAAACCGGCTCAAGCACGACGAGCTTTTTGATGTCAGCAATGTTGAAATGGACGGTTCATTGCTTAACCTGGATAGCCCAAGAGGCCAAGCAAACAAAGGAAATGGACTTTTCCATGTCGACTCCAGTTTTAATCCTCGAAGAGCGGGGTACTCGCTATTGCTAGCACATGAGCTGCCTCCTCCAGGGGCTGGGGCAGGTGGCCAAACAGCATTTGCAGATACACGAACGGCGTTTGATGAATTGCCAACCCATATTGCAGAGTCGCTCGTAAAAAATGACTATGTGGCAGCGCACTCGATTCATCACTCCCGCAAGCTTGCGGCACCAGAGTTCTTTGCTGATTTGAACCCTCTCGACCACCCAATGGGTCGACACAAACTTGTCCAACGACACGAAGCATCGACTAGGATGAATTTGTATCTTGCTGCACACATCCACCACATCGAAGGGCTAAACGAGATCGAATCCGCCGAGCTACTGCAGAAGCTGCTCACCCATGCGACCCAGGACAAATATGTGATGGAAGTCCAGTGGGAAAGCCCGGGTGATTTGGTCATTTGGGACAATACCTGCACAATGCACCGGGCTGTGGGAGGCCCATTTCTGCGCAGATGCAGACGCGACATGAGGCGGGCGACAGTGCATGATCAAAGTTCTTACGCGTGGGGATTGAACGAACATACGGACGAAAGACAGGCACTGCCTTAGAATTCAAGTCAGTTATAGCAGCTCAGTGCCGAACTTTTAGTTAATTTGTAATAAAATCAATAACCCTTGGATATCGAGTTCGCTAAAGAACGCCCGTCTTCAGCAAAACTCATTTTTCAAAAAGGTAAGAAAGTGAATGAACAACGTAAATAAGGAACAGGAGAGCATACAGCGTAGTGAGATAATTATCTGGGTTTTCCAATCTCGTCCACAAGTTGACGCGGAGTCGATGTCGTTTATGTTGTCTTTCTCGGTCTTTTTCGGTGATAGCGGTCACAATCTCCGTCGGCGAATTTCGCCATTACACAACAATAATATTATTTGTGGGCTGGCTCTATAAGCCGGGAAACGTTGCCTTTGCAGGCGGATACACCGTTCTACTGGTACCTAGTAGTCCATAGAAAAGTGTATTGAATCGTTTGTCACTCTCGAAGGAGTGGGGGGCCTTATAAGCCCCTGGTTTGTGGGTCCTAGCCTGAGAGGCCCCTATCCGGCAATTGCCACTAATCTCGATTGCTTCATGGAACCAACATTATTAATAATAAATAATATTGTGCTTTTCAAATAAAGTAGCCCGTGGGTCTGTGAATTATCCCGCGACATTTTCTACCAAAGTTCTAGAATCTTATCAGCTTTTGAAGACCAACAATTACAGCAATAGCTCTACACGCCACAGCGACTCTTCACCATGCCGTTTCTTCCCTCTGCCGACAATGGATACCTACCGTACATACTCCTTATTGTACGTTTTTCTCTATAATGAATACCTATTTACACGGGAAATTGCAAGAAAACTGCAGAAAGTAACATATCAGCTAATGTGACATTTATGAATATAGACAAGCTCGATGGCATTAATTCATTCAGTCGTTACATACACAAATCCTATCGCAGCATTGAAGCAGTTCTCCGGCCCATCCGCGCCACCGTCCTCGCCACTCCTGGCACATGTTTATGGTGTGAAGAATGTGTACACAGGACTCATTCGTCTATACGCAGCATACAATATTCGCAATAGAGAGCTATATCATCTAGCTATTGCCACTTATATCGGTGTTTTTTGGCTCTACAGCACCGAGTTGCTTCTTTGGCGCACTTCCCGTGTGCGAGAGACGGCTTCTTCGTTTTTTATATCAGGCGGAATGATTGTCTGGATGCTGAGCCAGAGCGATTGGTATCTGAACCACTAAGTGCGTTCGCAGACTGATCGAAAAAAAACGTAGTTCCCTTTTTCATACTCGTTCCACGTGTGTTGGTTGAGGCGGTCCAGATATTCGATTACGCCTCAACAAGGGGTCTAATTAAAGGAACGGGCAGTATGCAAACCTATTGTTGAAGATGTGAAATCCTTGAGTTGTCTTTTTCTTTATTTCATAGACTAGTATAGTGTCCGAGAAGCCAATTATTTTAGTTCCGCCTCAATGATTCCTTGTCCATTACCAGGCGGTTTCCAGAACTTTATTACGCTAAAACCAGCGGATTCGAGAAGAAACTGCCAGTGGTCCTGTGTTCTTTCCATGCTATTGCCAAATACCATCATCTCCCAATCCCACATAGCCTGCAGCATATGGCAGTTAGTGTCATCTAACACGAATTCTTCGATTATCAGTTTGGAATAGCCTTTCTTCATTGCAGTGCCAACGTTAGAAAGAATCTTTCTGCTGTCGTCATCACTCCAGTCCTGGAGAATAAATCTGAGATAATAAGTGCGGGCACCTGTGAATGATAATCTATTAGTATGCATTCCCAAAACCACAAATTGGTTGCAAAGACTATGGATGGCCAAATACCTTCAATGGGTTGTTTGCTGAAAAGGTCAAAGCTAATTCTTTCGATAGACTTGTCCAGGGTATGAATATCTCCGATCACTTGTGGTAAATCTTCGAGTACAAGACGGCCAGGTACATCGGGAAATTTGTGTCGAAAACTTTCAGTATCATGCCCACGGCCTCCAGCGACATCAACTAGTAGAGTATCGCTCTGGCTCACATCAAACCCATCGATAATGCGATCTTTGATAGGGAACCATTCTACCCAGCTGGGACGGCTACCTCGATCACCTTCCATAAATGTATTGCATGCATCCAATCGTTCCGCATCTTGACCAACCCATTCCCAAATGATATTCGGGTAATTCTCCGCGTAATTGAATGGACCTCCTACTGCTCCTTCTGGATTCTTAAAGTTGGTTTGCTTTAGGAAGTCAGGTATTTTGGAGAGTGTTGGCATTCCAAGCCAACTAATATTACCGAGTGATTCGATTAACAGATTAGCCACTTCGATAACAATAAACTAGGACACGGGACGTACATGAATTTTGACCTTGCGATTGCAAATGGAGTAGTCATTTCTTTTGTCATACAGTTTGCATTGTACACTCTAGGGCTGACTTCGTCCACATAGTGAATCCCACAAAGAATGCGCAGGACGCGTTCTGTTGTGTTGTCAACGACTATGCCAGGGACGAAGGTGTTCAGTGGCGCAGACCAACTAAAACGGGGTCTGCCAACTTAACAGCAGCCACTTCTTCGAGCTTTACAGTGTCTCCTTTATTGGCTAGAGTGTTGAAGACATCCAAGTCAATTCCAAGGCGAATGCACAGTGCATGAGTCGGCTGTCACGGGGAATCAACGTGCAAATTCTTATCAATTTGATCACCAAGAGCCTTACACTATAGATAATATCAAACAAAGACTCCTGGGGTGTCTGAAGCTGTTTGATTAGGTCCTGAGCCGCCTTGATCGTGGCCAAACGATCAGCCTCAGTGCGATTTTGCGTGAAAGCAGACGCCTGCTCATTGATTCCTCTCAGCGAGGCTGCCAAATCATTGGTAGGTCCAACCATTGTGATTGTATATGTAGTACATATGTATTTCTCTGCAATACCAATGACGGGGTTGATGAGTACATGTACAATCAAACACCGTATTCGAAAGCCGCGGGGGGAAGAGAGGGGTCTGTCTTTCGTTTCATCAGACCCCTCAAATTTCAGTACTTCCACCACTGACAACGACTTTATCAGGGGCTTGGGCACCGATCACAGTATGGTATTCGTAAGTGTATATGACAACGCTGTGAGAATATTAGCTGACCAGTACCTGTCGCCTACAGAGCAGAAGTAAGTCGACCGCGACCAAGGACGAACACAGTTAACGGACCACAGATGTATGTCATTATCATCTGCGCCACGCTACCCACTCTCCGCCAGTTCTATCTCTTTGCGAGAGGTCGGTCATATCACAACAGCAAGTATGCGGACAACAGCGGATCGAATGCACCACGGGACAACGTCCAACTTTGGTCATCGAAGAGCAAGCACAGAGGATCAAGGGCAAGGGACGAGGATCTATTCACAACGACCCAAGGCCAGCGCGAGCAGACCAGCAGCCAGGAAAATATTCTTGGAGAGCGGCCGCGTGAAGACAGCCGCGCGTGAGGACGGTATCTGACAGAGCCCTAATAGTGCATATCACTGCTTTCTGATACGTATCATCCAGGGGTCCACACGAGATAGCGGTGTCTTTGAATTCTAACGAAGGAAAAAAAAATAAAATTAAAATAAGATCGTGACCATCGGACATGGGCGAAAAAGGCCCCTGACACGCAGCCTGATCGGGCTTAGCGGATGGCACGGCAGCGGGCGCTGTCACGCTGCTAGACCTCTTGCCGTTAGCAAGACCTCGCGATGTCCCTCGACACTGTTGACTCTGGACAGTCACCAGGAAACGCCGACACTGGCGCCATGATCTGGCGGGTCTTTCTTGTCATTGCACGCGTCTCCGTGTCTGATGTCGCAGATCGCCCGGGCCATCGATGTCACCATCGTCTGCTTTAAAAGAGCCGTCGGCCTCGCTGCGTCCGGCCTGCTCCAGCTGCTCGAGGGTGCAGTGTTCACTCGTCGCGCAACCATCAGAATGCTCAGCAAATTCGCTCTGGCAGCGTGGCTGCTTGTCGCGCCTGCTTTTGCCGATCTCCAAACGATAACAAGTAGCAATCGCAGTCGCAGCTACTGGGTTCATGCGCCGGACGATTATGAGGACGGAAAGACCTATCCCGCCGTCATCGCATTTCACGGGAGCAGCAAACTGGGCTTCGACATTGATGGCTTTGCCATGGAAGCTGATGTGAGGCTATCGCTGCCAATAGTGCCCACCGCGTATTCGCCTGATGTCGGTTTTGATTCTCCCTTGTATGAAATAAGAGTGTTGCCCTCGTACTAACCTGTGTTTGCGGTGATACAGCGATACTTTATCTACCCCAACGGTGTCGGTGGTGTATGGGCCGGCCCTTCGTACGGAAACGTATCGGTCGCCGAGGATCTCCAGTTTGTGAGCGACCTGGTTAGCGATATCAAGTCCAAGTATAGCATCGACACGAAGCGTATCTATGCCACTGGGCTGTCCAACGGCGCCGGCTTCGTTGGCACTATCGCTTGCAGCGACGTTGGTGGTCAATTCGCCGCTTTGGCGCCTGTTGCAGGGTCATTCTATACAGACGTCAATAACACCGACTGCACGCCCGCCCGATCGCCGCTGCCTATCCTTGAGATCCACGGAGGAAACGATACGACGGTTTTCTACGACGGTGGCCAAGGAGAAGGCGGTCTTTTGCCGGCGATTCCAACTTGGTATATTCATCCCGGTGTCGGAATGCACATCAAGAACGAGAACTAAACGCAACTGACACGAGAGTCATAGGCTTGGCTTTTGGCAAGATAGGAACGGGTGTGATAAGTCCAACTCAACAGTCGACAGCGACAGTGGTAATGTGCATCACACTTCCTGGGTGTGCGGCGGGCAAAACGGCACACTCCAGCACTGGAAGGTGGATAAAAATGGTATGCACCGATGTACTTGGTTTTATTTTTGGTTGCATCCTTGCTTACGCTCGACTAACTAGGACACGACTGGCCGTCGAAGACTATCAACTTCGACATGATGGCAGCAGGCATGGGCCCCCAGCCTATCGAGGCCAACGACATCGTCATCGAATTTTTCGACCAGTTTTCTCTATCCGATTAGCCGCAGCCACGCTGTTAATGAGAATGCGCGCGACGGACTATGCGGCGCTGTATTCATGTAAGGTATCCGTAGAGCAGCATTAGCAATCAACCTCACCATCGTTCTAAAGACTCGAACGGCACAATCTATTGAAATCTAGTGTGCCAATGTCTTCTTTGACGAGACCATTAATGGACCTCGCCCCGAGAAATGACTTTCTTGTTATTAGCCATTGTTGGGCATCATTAATTTCGATACCCCGCAGCATACAACCACTCGGAACTTTTTTATGCCGACAAAACATGGCACGTCCTGTGATTTATAAGAATCCAAATGTGATCTCACAAATTAGTGGACTGCCCATTCTACTAGCACAAAAACACAGTGTCACGCAACATGTTTCCTGCGGGGTTGGTAGGACTGACCGTTTAATCATCCTCTTCCTGCCGGGTCATTCACTACAGATCCATTCCTTTACGGCTTAGACTACAGATACCTCACCACAAGGACGCCACGCGTATTTAACTGCATCTTGCAAGGAACTTGCATGCCGTGACAGTCTGCAACAGTTCGCCGGGATCCCTCTTCCTCGGATAACTTAATTAAAGCGCCAACTTGTAGCCGTAGAGCCGAGGAGGCGCTATTTGGTGCTAATGATGCCGGCATAAAACATACGAGCACAATGCGCCCTACGCTGCAGCCCAGATTGGTTGGGATCGCTTATACCCGGTTGATTTTTGTCCGAGACCATCAAACCGGTAATTGCGCGTTTTAAATCCGATTTTGAGTACAATATTTGGACCCGCAATTTTCTCTCAGTATTATGTCTTCTCTGCAATTCACTGCATGGGATGAGCCCTGGAATAATGTCACAACCACAGGTAGAATTTCCATTGGAGGTGAAATATTGAAATACAGGCCTATCATCATCCATATTGACTTTCAACAGGCAAAAGAAGAAAACCTCGAATCTGCCATAGATAAGCCATGGTCGCCGGATGACAGTCGCGAACCATCTATTCCATCCGAAGGCGAGAAGGGGCGAGATTTAGTTGGCGAGAAATACCCACAAAATGCTCTGGATGATGGCGTTGTTGGATGGGACGGTCAAAATGACCCTGCAAATCCAAGGTGAGTCCAAGGCTGAACAGATATCCTCGAAATGAGTGAGCAGATGCTCAAATGTCAACTCGTTTTTAGAAACTTTGCTCCAGCCAGGAAATGGACGCTGCTCGGATTTATCAGTGCCATCACATTTCTGAGGTATGCCAGGCATGTATCGTAAAGAGTGAGCGAGTAATAGGCTTACTTTGACTGCAGTCCTCTGGCATCATCCATCAACGCCCCAGGGATAAGTATTATGAATGCCGAGTTTCATAACACATCCACCGTTCTCAGCTCCTTTGCCGTGAGCGTATTCGTTCTGGGTTTTTCGGTAAAGATTCCAAGTCGCTGTGACTCAAAATCTTTAACACCTTTTCAATTAAAGTGCTAATAGAGCCATTGTCTTCTAGGTCGGGCCCTTGCTACTATCTCCATTGAGTGAAGTATACGGAAGACAGCCGGTTCTAAACACTGCAAATACCTTCTTGAGCGTATGGCAGATAGGCTGCGCGCTCGCGCCAAATATCGGCGCTCTTATTGCATTCAGATTTCTGGCTGGGGTGGGAGGCTCTGCTTGTCTTACAATTGGTGGAGGAATCATAGCCGATCTGTTTGTTGTTGAGCAAAGAGGCCTTGCAACGGCCATGTTTTCCATCGGACCTTTGTTTGGCCCAGTTATCGGTCCAATTATCGGCGGTTTCATTGCGCAGCGAGCTGGGTGGCGATGGGTGTATTGGATTGTCCTTTGCGCTGCTGGGACCGTGACAATAGGGAATTTCATTCTGAACTCAGAAACCAACCACGCGATCTTGATACAGCGTAAGACGGCGAAATTGCGCAAAGAGCTCGACCGACCCGACCTCCGGAGCGCTTACGAAGTTGACTCAAAAACGAGAAAGACCCAAGATATTCTCCTTCAAGGGATTTTTCGACCACTGCGTATTTTATTTCGATCGCCGATATTACTCTTTTTGGCAGTATATTTCGCTTTTGTCTTCGGCTGTATGTACCTGCTTTTCACCACTCTTGCGACGCTATACGTTGAAGTTTATCATTGGGAGGTGGAGCTTTGCGGGCTTGCCTATATCGGCTTAGGAATGAGCTTCTGTTTGGGCGTCGTCGTTGTTGCAAGAACTTCTGATGCCACCGTGATTCGTCTCACAAAGGCGAACAACAATGTTTACGAGCCGGAAATGCGACTAGCAAGCTCCGTTGTATTCGCACTATTCGTCCCCATCAGCTTTTTCTGGTACGGGTGGACTTCTGACAAACATGTCCATTGGATTGTGCCCATCATCGCACTCATACCGTTTGGTTTCGGCATGATGGGAATTTTCTTGCCGGTACAGACGTACTTTATTGATGCCGGTGGGCGATATGCAGCTTCGGCCATGGCAGGACTTACAGCATTCCGATGTCTCTTCGGGGCCTTTTTGCCTCTTGCAGGGCCCTCCATGTATTCTAGCTTGGGTCTCGGCTGGGGTAATTCACTTTTGGGGTTCGTTGCTCTGGGACTTGTCCCTGTCCCTGCCCTCATATTCAAATATGGAAGCACGTTTCGAAAGAGGCACCCTATAAACCTGGATTAAACACGAGTCTCCATAGCCAGAATGCCTACTTATTTTATTGAATCGCTTCATATTGCGGTTCGCCGTTCGATGGAAATATATGCACTTAAAGTGGTGGTTTTTAAAGATATACGTTTGGCATTCGTTCGGTATATAAACATTAAAATTCCACCTTATGACTATTCAACCGTTCATGTACTCCGCAACCTTGCCGCCGTACCTGTCTCCATGTACTGATGTTTTTTTCAAAAGTTCATCGATTTCAGATAGATGATTCTGCTCCACTGCGACCTGCTTTAGATTTTCTTCCACCCGGGCTACGGTGGTGCAGCCTGGGATTGGTATAACCTGGGGAGCATGAGGACTGGTTGGGCGGCCTTGAGAGCACACCCACGCAATGGCAGTCTGAGTCATGGGAATGGATTTTGCGGCCGAGATTTTCTTGACTTGATCTACAAGGCGCATATTCAAATTGAAGGCTGCTGGCTGGAAGCGAGGGAAGTTCCTTCTCGAGTCATTTGCCGGTATGTCATCGAGACTCTTGACTCGGCCCGTTAATAATCCCCTTGACAGGGGGGAGTAGGCGATAAGAGGAATGTCAAGTTCAGCACAAGCAGCATAGACACCATTTTCCAGTACGTCGCGCGAAAAAAGAGATAATTCCACCTCCACCGCGGAGATAGGATGAACCGCCTGCGCTCGACGGATGCTCGATTCGCCGCACTCGCTCAGCCCGATTCCTCCTATTTTACCGGCCTTGACATATTCTGCAAGAGTTTTGACCGTCGTTTCAATGGGGATGTTCGGATCCACGCGTGCGGGCTCGAAAATGCTTATGAACACTCTTCCTTGGAGAATCTCGAGGCAATTGTTGACACTCTTGCGGACGCCTTCTGTACTCCCATCGGGGCCAGTAGCAAAAGAGAAGCAACCTTTGATGCTAAGTACTACCTTCTCGCTGTCTTCTGGGTACTTTCTGAAATAGTATTCGAGCAGCTGGAGCGAATTCGCGTTTGGTGGTCCGTAGAGTTCGCCAGCATTCCAGAAGTTGGCCCCTAGTTCCAAGGCTCGTTTCATCACCTTGACTGCTTCATCATATGGAGTTGGATCGGGTCGAGCTGTGAGGCCTATTATGGTATCATCAGAGACATGCGTGTGACATATAGGTTGTAATACCGTGCCTATTATGTTAGTCACGGCGTCGTAGTTCACTTACCCATCAAGCCAAAGCCAATTGGCCCGACTTCCCGTCCAAGGATAGTTGGCATGTTTTGGGCACTTTAATGTTAGATAGGGAAAATCGCGATAGACGATGCCTCCAGATGACAGTGTTCAAATTTTGAACTCGTTGATACTGATCAAACTCTCTTGCTGATGGGCAGCAGTTCAATGTTAAGATCAATTCATTTATGTATTATAAAATACCATGACTGCCTTCGGATTTAACCCAAACACCGTCTTACCTGGCCAACAAGCTTTTCAGGTGGCTTACACAGCAGTATCGATTGTAGCCTCCGAGATTTTGAACTATGTAGAACATTGGAAGCGCCAGCAAGGCCAATCAAAAGGCCGATATTTTGCTTCGCGTCTGCGCACTAAAGATAGTTACCGACCTGGCCTATCACAGCACATCGTGGTCGTGGTGTTCCATGTCAGTCGCGCTCGCACCGAATGATCGAGGATAGTTGGTAAATTGATCTGACTTGTCGCAACTCATGAGTATGGAGGTAACGTTTCGCTAAGGCCTAAATCCGCCGGTGTGTATGTAACGGTGAGACGTATACCTAATGATTACTAGCTCGGACCTACAATAGCACTACCATAAGTGCCGTGTATACCTTGTGTTAATTACTTTCATACATCAATCAGTATATACAGCGAGGGATATCATTTAATTGGTTACCGAATACTGGGAGGGACTAAATCTGGTAGCAACAACTTGATTCCTCGCGAAGATGCAGAGAAACTTTTAAAGTTCAAAACACTGACGCTTTCGCGGTGAAACGAAAGCATGCATAGTAATGGAGGTCGTTTAAAAAACAGCATTATTAAATATTACAGAGTATTAAACATAGATGTAATATGCTAGTAATTTCTACTTGACGATGTCATGATATCTGGTTCAAAATAAGTAATTTGCGCATATGGGTAAGTTGAACGCATACGGACCATCATCTGCTGTACGTCTCTATAGGCTCCGCATGTACAAAGAGTAGAACATCAATAGACCACGATATTCCACTTACCGAAATAATAAGCCGTATACTATGGTTCAATAGCTCGACTGAGCTCTCTGTCGGAGCCCGGGTCCGTAAAACCAGATTAGCAGCGGTGCCGTTACTAAAATAAAAAGTGAAACAAATGCCAACAATGTATTTCCCCATCCATATCCTAAAGCGTCGTACATGGCCGGTGCGAATAGCGGAAATGCGAATGCCGTTAAACTGCGGAGGAATTGAGTTGCAGCGGATGCCGAACCGGTATGGTCCGTATAAGTATCGATCACATACGCCTGAAACGCTTGTCCGGCAAATGTCATCCCAAACGCAATTATTGCGGCTCCAATATCGATGACAACCCAGAAGGTGTTTGCCTGTGCAGCCCAGCCGTACATTAGGAGACCAGCAGGCATGAGTATCGCCGACGGTATCACTAGTGGCATGCGGTATTCAGGACGGTCAGAACCACGCGCTTTAGCCTTCAATAAGCGGAAAGAAGCGTCCATGATGTGGCCACTGATCAGCGCTCCGAGAATTTCACCCAGACAGATAGCAATATAGTGTAAGCCACTCGAAGCGACAGACTCGCTATATAGATTTGTCCATAGATCGGAAAATGATGATAGCATCAGGTATAATATACCATATTCAAAAGAGGACAAGAGGCTCTGCACCTGGATAATTGGGTGAAAGGCTAGTAGCCGTATAGGGCGAGTTAAGCTCCTGTGTAAGACCCAAAATGCTGAGCGGCCACTAGCAAGTTTTTCCTCTTCTGTGTGATATTGACTATTCCCGGTTGACTTCCGAATTCTATCGGCTTTGCGTTGGAGGATAATGGGAGCATACGTTTCTTTAAATGCCAAAAAGGAGCCGCCGACCATGACAGCCTGAAGAATAGATGTTGACCAGAAGATCCACCGCCATGTGGTACCCTCAGCGATGAGACCTCCAACAATAGGGCCAACTGCGGCACCGAGCATAGGAATTAGGATATAGAAAGCCAGGGATCTTCCCCGTTGCTCGCGAGGCCAAATGTCACCAAGCACACCACCAGCAAGAGCATAGATTGCACTAGCCCCGAGCCCCGCGAACAAACGTGAGGCAATAAGCAGTCCCTTGTTGTTTGCAAACCCACAAATTATGTTCCATATCAGAAACCAAATATTGGTCGCGTGCAGCACAGACTGTCTGCCATAGACCTCAGACAATGGACCGATAATCAAAGGACCAAACGCTGTGGCGAGAAGATAAACAGACATTGCTATGACTGACTGCTCCTGACTCATGTGAAGTGAAGAGCCAATATCATTTAGGGCCGGTGCCATGATCGTCGAAACCATGATACGATTGAGGCCTGTTGCAGATAAGACACCTGTGACGGCCCATTTCTTCGCCATGGGCCACTCTTGGGGATTATCAGGGTCCGTTGGTGTATTGAACGTAACGAGATACGGATCAGTCTCAGCACTCTTTTTTCCTTTAACTATCCCATTTTCTACGTCCATAGACTGTCTCATAGTTTCAGGAGTCTTTTCGGTCGACTGAACTTCCTCGGACATTTTTGATTGACCAAAAATGAGAAGGTGATGAAGCCAAAGTTGGTTGTAGCAGAAAAACCAGGAGGAGTACACCCACATTATTTAAATACTCTTCTCACAGCAAACTTTCACGCCACGCCGGAACAAAACGCAGCGCACAGGCTGATGAAGGATCAAAAGGAGCGATGGCCTCATTTTCCCAATGCGGCTAGAGGGCCCATACTGAATGCGCGCGGGCCAATTGTATTGGGTTACTATTGTCTAGCGCGATCAGATAAGATAAAATCTCCGGTCATCCTCTGTTCATCTTCTTCTCTTCCTGGCGCTCGTCGTCCGGTTGACCTTCAGCTGCGAGAATTATAGCGTTGTGTCTCGTTCTCTAGGCTCTACGGGCTAAACTGCCAAGACAAGCATGTCGCAGCGCAGGCACACAAAGTCACGCGGCGGCTGCATTACCTGCAAGTTAGTACATACCATATGTCCCCAATGCGAGAGAGGCGAAACTAACAAATGGATTCAGAATACGGCGTAAAAAATGCGATGAGAAGAGGCCACATTGCGAAAGGTGTACCAGTACTGGCAGGCGATGCGATGGCTATGTGTCGACGCGTGCTCGTGCTTTCCAGTCGCCTAGCATCCAATACTGCAGCCCTCCCAGGCCAGTGTTGGGTTACCGAGGACTCTTAGATCGCTTTCGGCTTACCACTATTCCCCAATTTTCATCATATTACAACAGCAGCTTATGGCAAATTGTCCTCGCACAAACCTCGGTGTCTGCTGCGAATCTTTCCGACGCTGCCATGGCTTTAAGTGCCGCCCATTACGAGCGCGAAACCAGCGATCTCGATCCTCAAATGGTAAAACCGATAGCTTTTGACATGTACATGAACGCTATTTCAAAATCACGTCAAACTTTGGCTCGCCTTTCGGAAGAACATGCAGTCTGGACCGGCTTTATCATCTCATTTATGTTAGCCGGGGTAGAGGCCTTGCGCGGCAAACCGGAAAATGCGAGCATGCATTTGACGAACGGACTGAAAGTTGCATTTTCACTCAAATGCGACACTGTTTTTCAGCACCCAATATTACGATCGGATTGCAACCTAATCAAAAAGACGACTCGGTTGGTCAAGAGGTTAAACATCGAATTGTTCGAAATCCTGAAAGGGCGAGATAACGAGCACCAGAGAACCTCAGTCGATAGTAAAAAACAGGTTATGAAGCTTGAATTTTATGAATTATCGAAATATGCCAATTATACAATAAATCTTGTAGACGAATCAAACGACCTGTCGTGCAAGATCCAGCAGATACTAGCCCAACTGAGGGCCTGGGACACCCGTCTATCACAATTGTTGCCCATGCCTTTTGAAACTGTGGTTTACGAATACCAACTGATACAGATTCTTCGTCAAGCTGTTTGTCTTCTCCTTCTAGCAAAACTTTATCTCCACACGGCGAATACTCAAGAAGAGTCCAACTGTCTCCTTGAGTTGACAGCTTATCTTTCCAAACTCATATTCATTGAGGGCCAGATGAAAGACAACAAGCAATATGTCGCGCATTTGACTCCAGCTCAGTTGAAACTCCTGGCGACCAAATATGGACTGGTCTTGTCGAGAAAAAGTTCTGATGACTCTGAACCCTTTTCTACTTTACACGATACAATTGAGGAACTTGTAATGCAAGAGGAAGGTGCTATTAGAAATAGTGGTCTTGTACCCCAGCAAGCAATGTGTATGGACATCACAAGTACGTTAGAAAACGGGTCAGTCTCGATACGGTACTGCATAGTGGATGAAACAGGTTGTTTCGTTTGGGTGGAGAAAAGTGCTTTGATATGGAAGGCGGCTGTTTTTCGACCTGGAACCTTCAAACTATCGGATTCTACCTCACAATTCTAACCAGCATTGATTTATTTATTAGGAACTGCGAAATTATGAAACAAAAAGAATATCTAACTTTCACAGTGGTATCATATAAACATAGTGTTATTTACATACCATGGTAGAATTTACATGTAACATCGAAACTTGAAAGAGAGAAAGGCTCCTATCAAGACTCACCAGACAGGATCAGGGGAGAGAGAAAAGGAGGCCCATAAGTCGATTTCATAACGTCAAGTTTTCAGTATTTACATATTAAAAATATGCTGAGAACCTTAGTACGGTTGTTCTTCAGGACCTAAATCGCTCACTCGCCGCGCACTGGCGCGTCTCTCCATTCTGATTTCTCGGTCCGCCGCAAGGACCTGAGCAAATTTGCTCTTGCGTCTAATCTCCGGACCCTTCCAGTAGAAGACATAAATTGGGATAGACACCAACAAAGCTAGGCAGCCAAGGATTGTGCTTGCCCACTGAAGATGGAATTTGCCTCCAATGTTGGTATACATGGGCGTGGCGTACATAGCTGCTATACCAGCCAGAAAATCGCGTGCAAAGCCATTTCCGCCAGTTGCGGAGGCAGAATATACACCATAGGCGGCAACCATATAATCAATAGTGGCCATGTAGATGGTGTAGTTTGCAATGGCGATCATGCAGACGAATATGAGAGGGGCAATCCATGGTGCATAAGCCGGTCCCATGGACGTCCAGGCAAAGCCAAACAAGCCAATCGTTTCCAGCGGGGCAATGAAGAGAAGCAGTAAGAGGCGACGCTCAGGGAAACGAGATGCATCCCCGAGTTTACCACGAATATGTCGTTGACGTGCAAGATCGGGGAGAAAGAGAAGGTATGCAAGAAGGTAGCCAACCACAATGGCGATGAAAGTCAGACCGATCTGAACGGTATCAAAATTCCATTGTTTAAAGACCAAAGTAAAAGATTCGATGCACGTGAAAATAAGGGCATCCGAGAAACCGGACAAGAGAGAGAGGAAGAGCACAATCGGTTCTCGGACAAACATCTCAAAAGGGCGTCGCCAAATACGTAGAACTTCTTTCAATTCAAGCCGATTCTCCTTGAGCTCGTTTGCGCCGTAAACATTAGGGTCTTCACCCGATTTCCGAAGTCTTTTGGCCTCACGGTCAACTAGGATGCTCGAGCGGGTCTCGCAGACAAGTAATAGATGCATCAGCTGTGTAACACCGCCGAAGATGAGTTGAATCCAAAAGTTCCACCGCCAGGATAGATGCTGTTGAATCAAACCACCAAAGATCGGTCCGATGGTCGTTCCACCAACCGAGGATAAGACGACATAGGCGACAGCAAATCCCTGATCGTTGGCCTCCCACATGTCAGCTGTCATGCCGAGTGTCACTGATCCACCGGCAGAAGACAATCCTCCCAAAGCACGGCACACTACAATGGTGCCAAAATTTGGTGCAAGGGCACACGGGATCTGCCAGATATTGACCATCAAGAGACTCAGTTGCATGACTGGCCAGCGGCCAAACTCTTCACTCCACGGCGCCCACAGCTCGCAGCCAAAAGCGTAGAAAACGAGGAAGATCATTTGCCCAACACGAGCTGCTTGCTCGCTGATATGGAAATGCTCGGAAAGCGGAACGACTGCGTTTGGGTATACGCTTGTGTTGAAATTCATCGACATCTGCACGGTGAAAATCACGGTAAGAATCATCCACTTTCTCCATGTCGGAAAACTGTAGCCAAGCTTGTCATAGCAGTCGTCTTCCGTCAGTTCACGTTTTCCGTCCTCCCGTTTGCTTTCCGATTCACTTTCATTGCTGGCAGGATTCTCGAGCTGGTGGTCGGAAGGGCGATTGGGCGAACAACTCTGTCCATGTTTCCTGTTTTCCGAGCCCAGAATGGCCTTTTCCTCAGCGTCTGCGCTGAGGCGCTTGGGTTGATTTGCATCGACGGTCATAATTGTGCAAAATAATTGTACATAGGTTTTGCTACCTTACGTATAGGTCCAGGGCATGTAGGCGGGCGCAAAGCACGTGCTTTAAAGCGGTTCGCAGGCCTGGTGTGAGTACATAAATCAGAGATTAAATGACTCAACACCTTTTTGACTCTACAAACAGTCTTGGGGACGATATAATATACCCTGCAAGAGTCGTGCTTTGTCTTGCCCAAATGCGGCAGCTCGTTGTTGACGTCATCGTCCACAGGCGATGGTCAACTTCTGGCATCAACCTGTTTTTTTGAATAAAGAAAAACAACAATAATAATACATACAAAAAAAAGGCCCCGAGCTAGCCGGGGTGGACGTAGCCAACCCCAGACGGGAACGTCCATTCTCATGGGTGCAACAGCACCGCGTGGCTGTTGGAAAATAAATGTTATCGGCAACTGATAAGCAGCGATAAGGGTTCAGCGCTTGTCGGAACACCCAAATTAGGCATCTCCGGCGGCAGATACGACGAACCGGATCGGCTATCTATGCATCCAATCAGTAGCCTTCTTGGCAGCGATCGTGACGCAGATGGTGGGGTTGTCTACAACAAGCGCGGGCGCTTAATATACAGTGTTGATATCAAAACCGGATTGAGGTGGAGCAATGACATATTTTAGCCCTGTGAACCGGTTCTTCGCTTGGACAGCTGACTTCTAGGCTCCGGTCAAGGTCGTTCGATATCACATTTAGCACTCACTACCTTTTGCAATAACCCCCAAATCTTGCGAATATTACTTATGCTTGGCATACTTAGCAAAAGAGGGGAGAGACATCCAACAGAACATCGTGGATCCCGTGAACAAAACTTCCACAAACAAGGCTGTGTCTATCTCCATGGCCTTGGCTGAATCATACCATCCACTCAACATCTCCCAATCTGCCCAGCCCATACCAGCCATGTCGGGACCAAGCCTTGTATGCCAGCCTACCCTGGCATTTCCGGATGTGATTGGCCTCGTTCGCAGCCATATACATACATATACATCTTTCTGACGTCAACAAAGCCCACCGTAACAGTCGAATTGTACTCCCGGCTCGCACTTTTGCTCACCCAACAACAAAAGTCTAACTCTTGCCTGTACTGGTGCATATCCCCATTTAAAATGCACTCAAGCGTTGAAGTCATTGCTTGGCTGCAGTGGCCATACGTAATCGGTTGGTTTCTTTATCTCCTTCAACTGTTGACACAAATACTAGGTAAAGACACAAATACTGATGTGCTTAAGCGCGGTGTTGGAAACCGCAATTGTGACCATGGATCGAACTGTTTACTAGTTGATATTTGAAAATCTTCGGAAGGTCTTATCATACGATGAATATATCTTCAATATTGTGACGACAATCAGTCATACTACCGCACCGCGTCTAGTATCGCCTTGATTCCCTTCAATGGAGGTAGGATACCATATTCTCCAAGTACATCGGTCGTTGCCAATTCAGCGATTTTTTGTATCTGCTCATCAGCCGTGACCCCGACTTGATGCAGACGACTTGGCAACCCGAGAAGTCCAACAAGGCGTGCTACAGCATCTGCGGCGGATTTCTCGTTCCAATTCAAGGTCTCATTAAAAATGGACAAGACTTCTGCATGCGACCCTTGTCGGATTTTTACATCCGAGTGTGTCTCCGTATAGGCCAGAACAGGAGACAGAAGAATGCAGCTCGTAATTCCTATTCAAACATTAATACTTCATGATGCCCGAGAGCTATTTGTGGCTGCTCACCGTGTTGAACACGCGCATAGCTCCCCTGGATTTTCTTTATCAGCATTGTTCGGCTTTAATGAATTTCAATTTAGTTGAGCTACCTACCAGCTGATGACCAAGCGCATGGCTGGTACCGAATGCAACCTTCAAGAAGACCCACGCAAATAGAGCTAATCTCGAGCCTCTCTGGCAGTCAGAGATGCCCTTGAGCAATGCTTCGCTTGGTTCGTCGTCTGATTTATTATCGCAGTACTCCACAAGGCCCTTTAAAAGATTTCCTAAACCGGACGTGACATATGGCGTGGCCTCATGAGTGAACTTTGGGCTACACAAGGTCTCCACGAAGTGGTCAACCGCTCTCATCCCTGATGCTAGCCAGAGATTCCGTGGAGTTGTCGCAGCGATGCGAGGGTCACATATGATCAAAGAAGGTGCACCATCTTGGTGGACAAAGTGCTGCTTTTTACCCTGGGAATTAGTGCCGCTAGCATAGTGGTTCCATTCTCCGGAGCTAAGACTCGTTGGCACACAAATGAGTTTTGTAGTGGGTGACTTGAGATTTTCTGGGCCTGCCAGTCCGCGATTCTGGTCTATTAGGGCTTCCATGTCCTCACAGCTGAAACCTGGTGAGAGAGTGGCACTGAGGATAACAGCTGTTTTGCACGAGTCCGAATAAGACCCAGAACCAATGCATACCACAGCATCTATGCTACTCTGCTGAACACGGTGCGCGATATCAATTGTATCCGAATAGGGTGAATGGCTGCCGACTCCGACTTTCTTGTCCAAGTAGGCGAGGTTGCCCAATCTTGCTTCTAAATCTTTGACAACATCGCTTTTAGTGTCAAGAGTTGAGCTGACGACCAGCAGCACTCGTGTCGCTTCCCATTCTTTCAGTGCAGCAGGGATGTCGTCAAGATACGAACCATCAAATATCGCATCGTGGCCCTTGCGAGTATCGACCGGGAGTTGTTGAATTCTTTCGTACATGGTGGAAGGTTGGAAGTATGAGCTTCCCGAGGATGGACGGACGCGGGCGCAGCAAAACTAGAACTAATTTCTAATTAGCCAGTTGAAAGCGGAACGAGGAAATTAATGCAAACGGCCCACATGTTTTTCAATGATAGGTTTTCCGATGATGAAATTCATGCCCGTAAAAAAGTCCCCATGTTACAACTTACAAGTGACTCTCTCACTCTCTCCGCAGAGTCGGCACTTAGCCAGACTCGCGGCACTCTCTTCTAAGCGCAGTTCACTGGCCACCCAGTGTGTTCCCGGTGCAATGGACTGCATCAACGCTATTCAAATGACGCTAGGAGAGGCATAATAGTATAATAACCGGATACGAAGGGCTCGCCCCTCATGCGATCTGTGAATTGGTTTAGTAAACGCATATCCTAGCTCGGATTAATTAGTATTGCCGAACAAAATCCCGTACCCAACCATGATTAGTTGGCATGGTCTTGAAGCTAAAACAGAAGCGATTTCTTCTAGATGCGATATTCTTTCGCTTTGTTTATTTCGTTCTGCGTATACACTGCATGAAGGTCCTCCTATTTAGATGCGGGACTGCTGATTCAGGTTAACTCGTCTAAATCCTTCTGGCATTCCTATAGATGTTTACCCCCACATGTTTTTATGAAGTTTGTATGATGGTACGAGGAATACTCTGGTAAGCTATTGACGGCCCGATATCCGCTTAGCTAAATCTTTTATTATTTACTGAAAACATATGGTCAAAGGATTTGTTCTAGAATCTTATAGACCAGGATATGACAACTTTCAATACATAATAAGTTGAGACTATATACAGAGGAGCCTAGATTATGTCAACTTCGATATCACACTATATCCCGCGGCGACTTCCAAATCTATATCACGTTTTCCGAGACAACTATGACAGGCCTATGATTGAAATTCTCGGAGTCGGTTTCTCCTACTTGTGGAAATAAATTCCACACGAACGCTGTAAAGTAGATAATAACACGATTTTATTTTGCAAAGACAACCAAACAGAGTGCTGGGATCTAGCTTGCCAAATTGTTAATTAGCGTAGAGGGGACACCAAAAAAGGTAAAGATCCACATGCATTAGATGACTAACAAAGGTCCCCTTGGTGCATTTTTTGGTAATTGAGTCATCAATAACGTCCCTGGAATTCTATTTCACTGGTCTGCCAATACGAATAACATGGCCAATGAATGCTTTGACATAAGGATTCACTTTTCCTAGCAGCAAACACAAGCATCACTACGTTTGGGTCAAACTAACTACCGTACTGCTACGGTTTACCGTTACGGAATTTACAAGGAAGATTAGCCAATGGTCCAGATGTCGCTCGATTCGTGCCATGGTGCAATCTATTTACCCACATTGGATGGACACTCACTAAGTCATGGTCCAGGCCAGGTGTTAGGTGGAGCTTCATCCCAGCCAAGACACAGGAACACTACTCCCCGAAAATAATCCAAGCTTTTTGTATCAAGTTACGGAGTACGTAGTTCCATGTGATATGTTTTAGATGCATCCAATCAACCTTGTCATTAAGTCCCTGATCTGGTGTTTATCAATTTCCCAGATGACTTGAGAGTGGATATGCCAAGGCCCTCTTGTACCGATCAAGTACTGATTTACAGCATATCTTCGTACCGTCCAACAGTTTTGCCGATGCTTACTGGTTCCGGGTTGTCTTGTGGAGTGTCCAATGGACAAGTCAAAGGACCCCGGAAACACAGCGTTAGTGGATGCAACCCCGGATTCCCCTTCCCACCCGGAGGTGTTGAGTCTTGAAAGACAGCCTGATTCTCAACGCGTTCAAGGAAACGAGTTTTCCTACATACAGCTTGATTTCTTATCACCGCAGAGCCAGTCAACACGATGAGTAACAGGCTGGGAAGTTTCCGAGCTATCTACCTCGCCGCATTATGCTGCATCGGGTCATTTCTTTTTGCGTATGACACTGGCATCGTCGGCGGTGTGTTGACGCTAGAGGCATTCGAGAATGATTTTCGCTACACCAAGGCTCAATCGACAAACATTAACTCAAACTGTGTGTCCATTCTTCAAGCCGGTGCCTTTTTCGGTTGTTTCCTAGTATGGCCGATCACCGAGCGCATCGGGCGCAGACTGGCGATAATGGGCAGCTCTCTCGTGTTCTGTCTTGGAGGAATTTTGCAAGTAGTGAATACACACTCAATTGGCGCATTCTATGCAGGGAGAGTGATTTCCGGCTTTGGCGTCGGCGCTGCGACGGTGTTGGTCCCCATGTTTTCGGCAGAGATGTCGCCCAAGAGTATGCGAGGAACACTGGGATCATTTTTCCAACTCTTCTTTTCCCTTGGTGTTTGTGTTAGCTACTGGTATGCATTTTCTGTTCCATATCTCAATCTCGGGCGTGCGTACGATACGCTAATAATTTTTGTCTAGGGTTAATTACGGGGTTCAACAACATATTGCACCAAGCACGAGGCAGTGGCAGATCCCAGTCGGCCTACAGCTTGTTCCTGGTGCTCTTATCGGACTTGGTATGTTGCTAGTCAAAGAATCGGTGCGATGGCTCGCCAAGAAGGGCCGCAACGATGAAGCCCTTGAAAATTTGATATGGATTCGGGGCGGTGACACTCCAGAGGTACGCGCTGAGTTCGAAGAGATCCTGGCAGGCCTGGAGGAAGAGATTCGAGCAACCGAAGGTGTCACCTGGAAAGAGCTTCTTCTTCCAGCCAACCGGTTTCGAGTGTTTGTCGTTATCAGCATGCAGCTGGGTGTTCAGTTGACGGGAAATACCTCTCTCGCATACTACGCGCCGCAGATCTTCCAGTCAGTCGGCGCGGGAAACTCGTCCCTTCTTATCACTGGATTTTTTGGCGTGGTTAAAGTATGCGCTGTTAGTTTCTTCTCATTTGTTGTTGTCGGTCGAATCGGCCGGAAAACGGCTTTTATGGGTGGCGCCGCAGCAATGGGCTGCTTCATGCTTGCGATTGCGATAATTGTCGCTAAAGACCCCCCATCACCAACAGGGGGCATCAGTAAAGCTGGAATTGCTGCAATTGCGATGGTTTACTGTGAAGCCAGTTCGTACAACATGTCGTGGGGGCCTGTATCGTGGCTTTATCTTGGTGAAATCTTCCCCACGCGGATTCGTGAGTTTGGAATCGCCATTGGTGCAGCCTCGCAGTGGTTGTTCAACTTTATGCTGTCTGAAATTACTCCACATGCAATCAAAAATATAGGCTGGAGGATGTTCCTGATGTTTTCCATTTTCAACTTCTCCCTCGTCGTGTACGCCTTTTTCGTGCTGCGTGAGGTATGTTTATTCTACTTCATTGCTAACACAAATTGTTGTCAGCTAATCAATAGTATTTCAGACATCTGGAAAGTCACTCGAAGAAATGGAGGAAGTTTTTGGATCGGCGCAAACCACAGTCGATGCCGAGGCTATTCGGGCAAAAGTACAGCAGTCTCAAGTAGAACACGTGGAGAAGTCTTAAATTGATGGTCGATTCGTACGGTTTCATTGTTTTTTTGGACATACTTTTTCGAGTTTTGGCAAACTTTGCCGCAGGGAGTTTTGTCATTTCGAGTAACGAGCAGTCGGATGTTGTTATTTTTCTTATTTACTTGATATGAATTCATTCGGCCGGGACTCCAAAGCTGGCCAGAGTCGAGTCCCATCTTATATTTCTCAGCTGTATCCGCCCTTCAAATGTTCTAAAGCAGCGACATAAAAATTTGAATGTTTTGCTACCTACATGTGATCTACGTGGATACGTAATTACTTTATAGCCGCATATGTACAGTTTGTACGACGCACATTCAACGTTGTCTAAATGTCATGAGGATGAAATTGAAGATGTCAAACAAAACTTGTTCTTTGCTAGAGATTGACTCGTAAGTTGTCCCATCTATTACAAAATTGTTCCAAACTACGGATGGATCTGCCTCAGGCCAATCGTCTGTCACGTGGAAGCGAACAAAGAACGCAGCCTTGTCCGCCGAACCTCACGCAAATCCTCCAGTTATCCTCCATCTTACTAAATTTACCTACTTCGTCTATCGAGTTGGCAAGCAAGCAGTAAATCCCGAGAAATTTCGACGAAAGTCAGGGTTGACAATTTACAATGCGCTTATCCACCCTGGTTGGTGTTCTTGGGGTATCATCAGTTGCAAGCGCAGGGCCGTGGTCCAACGTTGGAAAAACGACATCAGCCCTAAGTCCGGCCATTGGGAAAAGCTTCTCCAACGGATTAGCTGGGGTTAGCAAGGTCGCTGCCATCTATGGTCCCATGGTTGTCGATCAATCAGGCGATGTCCGTCCTTCCCCCTTCCAACCGGGTTAAGACGGGAGTATACTAACGCGAGATTGAATATTAGGCCGCTAAATGGGTATGGGAGAATAAAGCGCTTTCAGGATGCGTCATCGGCGGCGTTATTGTTGTTGCTCCAGGCCTCGTGTCTGCTCCACTTCTTCCAGCCCTGGGATATACAGCAGCAGGGGTAAAAGGAGGTAAGATGAGAACAAGCACACCTTCCCATAGTCATCTTCTACATATTCTAAGAGAGTTGGCTCCCTGTAGCGTCATTAGCATCAGGCATCCAAAGCGTTGTTGGCAATGTTGCTGCTGGTAGCGTTTTTGCGACTTTACAGAGTGCTGGCGCAGGTGGTGCGGGTCTGGCACTGGCAAATACAGCTATTCAAAGTAGCGGTGCTGTAATGATGGGTTCAAGCGGAGTGCTTCATATTAAATCGAAGCTATAGTACTTAGTAAATCTAGCCCTGGGATGCTGGACTCAAGTGAGCTGCTTGGTGATTCATCGCATAACGTGGTAGTGAATGATTGAGGTTCGTTTGTGACAAAGAGGTTAGCCAAATTATAGAATTCAAAAAATCCCTATTAAAGTGCATCCCCTCTTACATTGAACGTGACTGTAAAAGTTGACAAAATTGAAACTTTTTGTAAGCACGGTTGAGTTGTCTGACATCATGCCGATATTCACCAATTGCTGACTCAGCTCATCGCCGACACCGGCGAGTGAGTCACCCCGATTAAGTCCGCTGATAGCCGTGACTCGAATTTTATTTTTATGTATGTTGAGATGCACGAAAAAGCTCCTTGCTTCAACTTCCTAGATATGAAACGTGGGTTGTGTGTAAATTCATCCCAATTGCTCTCCCTTTAGTGCATTCCGTTCGTGCTCGTTTTATCTCTATATCTTTCTGGCTCCAATCGCCATGGCTGCTGCTATCAAGGCCATCAATGCGAAGATTCGCTCCAATAAAGTTTTGGATTACTTTTGCTCAACTCGTACGTTATTGCATGAGATACACAGAGCGCATTTGATCTACAGCATGTTAACCGTTTATACCAGACTTCTGGGGCCCTGCCTCAAATTTTGGCCTTCCCGTGGCCGCAATAATGGACACACAAAAAGACCCAGAAATGTATGCTCCAACTTACACATTGTCCATACATGGGAAAGCTAATCTTCAAGAATAGAATATCAGGACGAATGACGAGCGCCTTTATTGTCTGCTCTAGCTTGTTGATGAGATATTCTCTCGCCGTGTCGCCAAAAAATTACCTGTTATTTGCCATGCATTCAGTAAATCTTGGCGCCCAGTCATTCCAAGCTTGGAGGTTTGTAAATTATTGGTAGTAAGTTTCATACGAATTGTTTATCTCCTTCGTCGGTACTTCTGAAATCAAGATGAGCTAACCATTACTTTTCAGTCTTCAAGATAGACCCAATCTCCAAGGTAGAGCAATAGTCAGTTCTTAACCGCCGGTGAAATCAGAAAAGAACAGAAAAAAACCGACTAGTATTACTCTCTGCATTCCACGTTACATTTTGCCCTTTGGGAAAAAACCTTTTCTTAAAAACACTTATGTATTTCTAATTGAACGCATCATATACGAAGATCCTAGGCAAAGCATATTATTCGCTACATTAGCATGTTCGCACCACAGGCAGAAGAACATTTAACACCTCAGATTACAAACAATGACTTCTCAGCAAATGCAAAATTATTCAACACCTATGAACTACAAGGTTTTCTCTTGATCCATATTGTCTCCTTGTCAGGAGGCACAACAGCACTACCAATCCATCTATTTGGCGGACGATGCGCCAGGGGCTTGACATCGTAATTTAGGACCAGGTATGCAATAATCATTTTCAACTCGGCTTGAACGAAAAACCGACCGGGGCTATATTCCATCAGCGACAAATGAAAAATTGTGTGGTTCGATACATATCATAACTTACCAAGCATGTCTTCCATGACTAAATGGTAGGAACGTGTCACTTGTTGTTGTTAGGCTCATTTTCTTCAATTGCAAGATACTTTTCGTATCATTGCCAACCATCGAGTCTTCTTCGAGTGATCTAGAGAAACGAAAAGCGTCGTATTCGTCTGGATTGGAGTATATGGCAGAGTCATGTTGAACTGAATGAACGTCTGTGCCAATATATGCACCCTGAGGAGCAGACCACCCCTCTTGGGGGTTCACAAGGCCTTCTGGCGCCACAACCTTTCGCATGACGCCGCGCGTCATAAAATTGTTAACACGCATGCTTTCACGGATTGCACTGTCGGTGCGAATAAGTTTGGTCAAAGCCATGTTCGTCCAGACACCATCGCATTCAATATACACACGCTCAACTTCTTCGCGAATACCGTCGAGAAAATCCCCGGACGAAGAACCGAGGACGTCAAGGATCGTATTTGACATGGTTAGAAGTGTTGTGTGCAATGCGGCAAAGTTCAAAATTGTCAATCTTCGAGAGATCATTACTGGGTCGAGTTCGATGGTTCTATTTTCATCCATAGCCATTTTAACGTGCCATGATAAATAATCATTTGGCTCTTCCCACTCGTAATCTGGGTCGCCTCGCTTTTTCTTCATATTCTCGAGCCGGCTGCGTATGACTGGCAACGAGTGTTTGGCTGTTTGACGATGGTACCATGAATTTCGGGCACACATCACCCTAGCGACAATAGGCCAGAGAAGACGGGGGAAGAATTGTAGAAGCTCCCGATTGACGACGATGGAAAGCGCAAACCGGTTCATGTTGTCTAGATACTCTTTTTCACGACAGGTTGGCTTGCCAATCGCCATACGGTTCGAAGCCCTCGCTATGAGGTGCATCAGGCTTTGTGAAAGATTAACTTCCCTCCATGTGACGTCAGTGCCCATTGTATCATTAAATGCATCGCTTAACTCTTCCCATATGTCCATCAAAAGGGCGGGAAGGTGTCTAGCGAGTTGCTTGTGAATAACGCGTTCATGAAATGGGTCTTCCATAATATGTTTATGCGTTGCATTGTAATCACCTATTAGAGTATCCCGATGAAACTCTGAAGCCGAGAGGACTGAGTCTGGTTGTTCCAGGAGCCAGGACAAAGAGCTTCTCGGAATTATAATTTCGGGATGCCCATCGAAACTGGGAAATAGATATGATTTGCCATGTTTTGCATACTAAAAATGTAAGTGATATGACCTTAAAATCCACAGATTGAACTCCACGCACCTTCTCATACCCTTCCGCGAGCCATTTCTGGGCGTTGAAGACACTTGTCCAGGTCGCACGCTGCTGCGATAAAACCTTTGAAAAATCTCGTCCGACCCAGGGAATGCTGCTTGCCACGCGTGGCTTGGTGAATTGCCTGGAGAGGACGGCGTATGCAAGGGTCAGAAGAGCGAAATAAAGCAGCCAATAAGAATTACCCATTGCATCAGTCGTAGAAAATGGTTCGTGAAGACGTTGTTCACACACGAAGGGGGAAGTCCTGACCTTTATTCACTGAGTGACACGAACACGCGCGGCCTGGACCGCTGGAGATCGACCAGTCATTTCGGAGTTCATACCGTTGGCTTTGTTGCAATTCGCGGTGTATTGCTTATTTTACCCAATTAAATCGCAGAACTTCGGTATTGTCCTTTTCGGCTAGCGCATATTATATAGTCCACAGATCAAAGAGTATTTTGTGGGGAGATTTGTCAAGGACTGATGGTGGCGTACCTCGGTTAATATCCAGTTTTTATTATTCTCCAGTACTCCTGTCGTGGTCCTTTTCAACTTAAGAATGCAAGACAAACTGCAAAAGCTAAGTACGTACAGTGACAAAGCTGCATGAACATGAACTACATCAAAAAATCAATCACTCAGACTCATCGCAGAACGAATTCCGCTTCAATCGGCTCAGCCGACATTTCAAGAGACTGCGCGATTCTATGAGATCACTAGTAGCACCATAGGAATCAAAATCTACTATATTGGCTGTTCCTGTTGGGCCTCTTGCAACTTTCCCACTCTCGACCCCCAACTCATCCATGCAAAGCCTCTCCTTTGCCGTTGAACAAGTTGTTTACGCTGCCCCCTTAAGCTGAGTAACGTTGCTAGTGTACCAAAGCTACAAAGTGCCGGAAAATCCACCTTGACTCAAAGAGATACGTACTACTAGTATTGTAGCTTCTCAGCATATCCTGTTCCCAACCAATGCCATTAAAAAAGGGCAGATTTCACACAGATATTTACTCATTTATAGTTGATACCTTCCAAATAGTCACACGTGTAAAACATCATTTCTAAAAAGGTTCATGGTTTTGTCGTTGCGTGAACCAAGTTTCGAAGTACTAGTAGAGCATATTTAACATTGAAACCTACGTCTTTCTGGGAGGACTTCACCGTTAGAGGACCAAGGCTATAACTTCGATGTCCGAGATTTGGTCGTACAATTACTAAAAAGCCGTATTAACAATGCGTGAAAGTAAGACTTACGCCCTAGCCTATTATTTCCCTTCACTTGCTTTGTTTTGAATTTTATTGCATTATGCGGAGTAGGTGTGTACGCTTACGCGTGCATTATCGATTTAGCGACGCGCCGAACTAATTTTTCAGTACGTAGTTACCTTTACGGAGTACAGAGGTGTGCGTCAAAAGTAATGCGAGTGGAGAAAACCAATAGTCCCCACACTAAGAATTAATTTCTTTTGCAAATACATGAGATTATACACTATTTCTATAGCAACCATATGCATATCATAGCTATCCAATATTCTATCTAGTAGCTAAATAACAGCCAATAGTACTAGACAATTAATTACTAAAAAACTCGCTAGAAATATTGATACGAGGCTAAAATATTACTTTACACACTAGACACCAATACGTAGTAGATGTATCCACTCGCATTACTTTTGACGCACACCTCTGTATGTCTTGTCAGAAAACGGGTTTACAGTAAGCGGATCTCGCCCCTGTCAGCCTTATGTTTTGGTGTGAACACGAGTTTCAGAGTTGGAATGCAGTACCCTTTTGAGTTGAACTTTCGACACGCCGATCGTTGAAGTGTCAAGTCTGAGCGCCCTGCATTAAAATTTGAGGATCATTTCCCACTTTTTTTTTTAATAAAAATAGATACTGTCAAGTTTGGGAACCAGCTGAGTGATTGTATCTTCGAGAGCAGACTCGGCGGTTCTCAGAGTTGATTACAATTGTTGGTTATGGTGGAGGGTTCGTTTTGTCGGTTTGATCAAGTAGCGATCGACATGATACGAGAAGTTGCGGTCCTTTCAGCCTCGTATTTCTCGGAAGACTTGCCCCAAGCTTCCCGCATTATTGTCAATAGAGTGAACTGCGTTCGTATTTATAAGGCGCACCCGAACGCCGAACTAATTTTACAGCTGGGATTGACCTCCATTGGTGGTCAAGGTTATGCATTCCCTCGTATTTGGTGACAACAAGAACGACGTGTTACCTGTAGTCAATTTAATAATTTCTTTTTTTTTTTACGTATTGATAAAGGCGGAACGCTTATAGAACGGACATAAAACTTGAGAGTACTTAAATAGCAGTGCAGCCGTACTTCAAAGTGTGAGCTGTTTCTCATCATTACGAATTTCAGAGCCAAAGCCACTAAACTTCAATCAGCTATTCGTTTCTCTGTATCCTCAATATTTTATATTCAAATCGCCAATATGAAGTTCAACCTCTCAGCTCTTTTTCTTGTTCCACTTGCTGGAGCAAGTTTGGCCCTTGAGTCTTTGCCCACCCTCACCAATACCGATCATCATGAAGGGGTTTCACTGGTACAATCAATGAACACAGAGTCCGCACAATCCTGCCCCGTTGGATACCCTCTATATTGCTCAAGATACAACTTTTGCTGCAGCCCTAGCAGCACATTTTGTTGCCCCAAGGCTTGCTGCGCCAGGGGTGCTACATACTGCGGAGCTGATGGACATTGCTATGGCCCTGCTTAAAACTTTCCCTATAACAGAGTCCTTTTGATAGCATAGTATGTATACTCAGCATCTTCATTATGTGAGATCGGCTAATGTTTGTTCGGCGCAGTGCCTCGGTTTAGTTTAATTTTGACGGACATTTACCAGTTGACCTTCTGAACCCCATTGTCGTTAACAAAGCCGGTGAACTCATGGAGGTTAATAGACACGCAATGAATATTTCATTGTCTCAGCAGAGCTATCAATTGAATGTTGGATGTTGGCTTTTCTATATGTTTCTTGTTGTTTAGAGAATGCACCTACCTCTACTCTATAATAGTCGTTAGATAATAAATTTCAACATAAGTGAGGAACTTGAACTTGGAAATCAGCCTTCATTATGTGTGCAATTTCAAATTTTGTTCTGAATTTAAACTTCTCCTTGATCGCTTCGTGTAGCACGCGAATAAGATCTTGTCTGTTGAGAAATCAACGTCAGAAAGTATATCCTATCAGTACAAACTTCGCCGTTGAGAGGGAACAATACCTGCATTCTGTGGTTTACTAATAGCCACGTCATTAATGGGTTAGTTTGCCTCTGTGCAGCCAGTAATTTTCCTTGCTGATCATAATGGTAGGTCCTATGGTGGTTTGCTCCAGTCTTATCAAGCTCGGAATAAACAGCTAGTTAGTCAAGAATGCGCGCTCCATTTATAATGATTTCGACAGTTGTACCGAGGAGACGGCATGTTTTCCCAGGACATCTGGAGCAAATAGAAGATGACATATCTTTCGACATTGAGGGTAAGCGTCAGGCCCGCGATAAATCTACCCGAACTGCAGTTGCATAGGAGAGAGTATCATCCCAGTCCATAATAACAAAAAGAGGAAGATGCTGATGAGTTGTCAGCTGCCCGGGGAAGGGTCTTCATAGGTAATATGTCTTACATCCATCCACCTTTCCTGGCCTTATTATAGCCACGAAATGCGATAATACTCTGTCGTAGATTTTATGACGGCAAGAATAAACAAAAATGATCCTAAACTAAGTCACAGCAAAAAAAACCCCCCCGATGAGTCTAAATGTCCTATAAAGTCTCAACTATTTATACGAATATGAATGGCTTAAAACCTTGACAGAGGGATTCAAGGTTTTATGAGGAGAATACAGTAACGAAGATGAACGAGGAGAAATAAGAACCTGTATTAAAAACATCACATGACACAGTGAGGAGATATTGCCATTGATTATTACAAAGTATCAGTGAGGGGAAGAGGAGAAAAACAACACGCCAGTCCAAGGCAAATGAGCCTGGGAGGGGGTGAATAACTTAAGGCTATTATGCATTTACCCCAGCCCTTCCAGAGTTATACGGTTTAATGATCGCTTAGGGCAAAGATAATAATATCCATTTCCGAAACCCCAACGCCTGAAGCCATAAGTTGATGAGCACGTGTGAATTCAACATTTCCATTCATCATGTTTGGAAATGCATTACACCACAGGAGCTTTTGTCTCTTTGTAAAATAGTTCGTAAGCAAGATATAAAAGAACATTGGAACTTAATACCATGGGGATTAACTAACCTGGGGTCAAAACCCAAGAGGTCTAGGCTTTGGAGATGAGCATACATGTTATGTGCATGGGATGAATTGATCATAATTTTCAGTCCGGCGGGGGTGGCGTCCCCGCATCAGTTGACATCGCGGAGTACTTGATCCGTGGTTTAATGACTCAAGACTGTGGACTCATTTATTCGATAGTAAAACTTGGGCAAATTTGTTTATTTCCGGGCGTTCGAGAGTTCGTGACTTCATTCGTATATTCAATCCAAAAACCATATCCGTTTCAATCTACCAAATCCCCATGATGCTCACTTTCACATAGGCAAATAGTACCAATGGCCTAAGTTTTAGCCTCTCATATGTCGGAGAGAGGATAATAGGTCTTATTTTGTGCTGTCCAGCCATCACCATTAACAGAAGCAAATACCAACTTCACTAACTCAACTCCACATCTACGAATCCAATGAAAGCTCGAGACTCCCTAACTTATACCTTTGGAATTACCCTGTGCGGGGGAGCCATAGGATATGGTATTATACATGTGTAAAGAAATTTCTCCGCTTGAGAATTAACCATCAAGCCAATACCCCCCAAATTGGCAGATATAAAAAAGGTCGAATCAGCAAGATTGAATTTTCATGGATGCTTATACTTTGGTCTCTTACACATGTGAATTGATATGTACTGTGCGAAAATTGTCTTAAGTTGAAACAAAAAGAATATCTTTTCTAAGCCTCGTGACAATGACTGTTCCAGAAGAAGTTGATATTATAGTATGTGGAGGTGGCAGTACCGGCTGCGTGCCGGCTGGTCGGTTGGCCAATCTGGATCATAATCTCCAGGTCTTATTAATCGAAGCCGGAGAAGACAACTTGAATAACACATGGTAAACATCTGATTCATCAAGTTATTGGGATACTAACTTGACATGGCTATTTAGGGTTTTCCGTCCAGGAATATATCCTCGTAACATGAAGCTTGACTCCAAAACTGCTTCGTTCTATCACTCTCGCCCATCACAGTGGTTGGATGGGCGTCGTGCTGTTGTGCCATGTGCCCATGTGCTAGGCGGGTGAAGCTCAATTAAGTTCATGGTTCGAATTGAATTTCTTAGTTATATACGCTTATGCCTTTTCATAACAACTAATTAGCGCATTGTCTATAGATGTATACTCGCGCATCGGCCTCCGACTATGACGATTTCCAAGCAAAGGGCTGGACAACCCGCGAGCTTCTACCACTAATGAAGAAACATGAAGCTTATCAGCGAGCATGCAACAACCCGGAGCTCCACGGATTTGATGGTCCAATTAAAGTATCTTTTGGGAATTACACATACCCAATTACGCAGGACTTTCTCCGTGCAGTTGAGCCACAGGGCATTCCAGTGACAGATGACTTACAAGACCTCACCACTGCGTAAGCCGAAGTTATTTATCATGAAATACAGCAATGTGCTAACTATTGAACCCAGGCACGGCGCCGAGCATTGGTTGAAATGGATCAACCGAGACACTGGTAAGAAGCCATTCTTTTTCTTTTAGAGCTTGGTCCTCATTTGGAAAATGCTAGGTCGTCGAAGTGATGCTGCCCATGCATATGTCCACGGAACGTGGGCGAAACATAGCAATCTACATCTCAAATGTAATACCAAGGTTGACAAAATAATTATCGAAGATGGGCGAGCTGTTGGTGTCATAACTGTTCCTACCAAATGGGTAGGAGAGGGTGAACCTCCTCGAAAAATTTACCGTGCTCGAAAGCAAATAATCATTTCTGGAGGAACAATGAGCTCCCCTCTCATTCTCCAACGTTCTGGAGTCGGAGACCCCGAGAAGCTTCGTCGTGCTGGCATCAAACCATTAGTGGATCTTCCTGGTGTAGGTGGAAATTTCCAGGACCACTACCTGACCTTCTCGGTTTATCGAGCTAAACCGGATACTGAGTCTTTTGATGACTTTATCCAAGGAGACCCTGCGACTCATAAGAAGGTTTTTGATGAATGAAACATCAAAGGAACCGGCCCACTGGCCACGAATGGGATTGATGCTGGTGTGAAAATACGACCCACAGAGAGTGAGCTAGCTGTAATGCGTAGCTGGCCAACCCCAGATTTCCAGCGCGGATGGGACAGATACTTTACGGAAAAGCCAGACAAGCCAGTCATGCATTACTCTGTCATCTCCGGGTAGGTTTTCTATTTGTCCATATCAAGTGAGAGGTCACTAATACGAAATTTAAGATGGTTTGGAGACCATATGCTTATGCCTCCTGGAAAATTTTTTACAATGTTCCACTTCTTGGTAAGCAGCTTGAAAATTCAAAAATAAGAATGAGATTAATAACGACTACGTCTAGGAATACCCCTTCTCTCGTGGATGGGTTCACGTCAAGTCCGCCAACCCTTATGAAGCCCCAGACTTTGATGCTGGATTCATGAACGACAAGCGTGATATGGCTCCTATGGTCTGGGGCTATATCAAATCTCGCGAGACCGCGCGCCGAATGAATGCTTACGCGGGAGAAGTAACGGGCATGCACCCGCATTTTGCTCACGACTCACCAGCTCGGGCGTCTGATCTGGATCTGGAAACAACCAAAGCATATGCAGGGCCAGATCATCTTAGTGCAGGGATTCGGCATGGTTGGTCAATTTATCGCGCTGATTTTTGAGATAAATTTTCTAACGGATAACGAGTAGGCTCGTGGTCAAACCCTCTTCAACCTGCCCCAACCCAATCGGAGACCTATTTGAACTCAAACAAGCAAGCTGCTCACCCAGAAATAAATTATAGCAAAACGGACATTGAACACATCGAAAAATGGGGTAAGTAGAGTCTACGCTTATTATAAAGATCTTTCTAGGACGTTTTAATTGATGCGTGTTCTACAGTGCAACGTCATGTGGAGACGACATGGCACTCCTTGGGTACGTGTAGCATGGCACCTAAAGAAGGGAATTCCATTGTTAAGCATGGAGTCCTTGATGAACGTCCGAATGTCTATGGCGTCAAGGGTCTGAAGGTAGCCGATCTGTCAATTTGTCCTGACAATGTTGGCTGCAACACTTTCAGCGTAAGTCTTTCTGTAACAGACGTCTCCCGCAGGATGACTTCACTAAAATATCAATCGTAGACTGCCCTTCTCATAGGGGAAAAGGTTGCGATGCTAACTGCGGAAGATTTTGGTTACTCAGGGTCGGCTTTAGAAATGAAGGTTCCTACCTACCACGCCCTAGGAGAAACACTGAACCTAGCCCGCTTGTGAGGTTCAATTATCATGTTAGGCATCCTCTAGTAAGGAGTTCTTGATTGAGCTTGCGTTTCAAAATACAAATTGGCACATTGAAAGGCATATAGCATCGTATTTGATAACTTGAGGCACTCAAATCTAGGGTATAAATTCCAGTAAGGTTAGGGAGTATAGCTGTTACCACTTCGAAACGAGCATTTGGAGCAAATCAATATTCATGTTAATTTTTAGTAATGTCAGAAAGTAGTACAACGAATAAAAACATTTATTAATCAGCGTTGTGTCGTGAGGCGGGGAACACAGCACGCAATCTACTACGGAATGACGAGTCTATTTGCCATCTAGAATTGTGAGAGACAAACTTCGCACTGAAAAAAATCCTGGAATCTTTACAAACACGCCTCAGCCTTTTGAACAATAATTTACAATGTCACCGATCAAATCTGTGGCAATCATCGGCGCAGGTGCTTCTGGTAAGACAACCTTGCCTGGCGACGATGTATAAGAAATCACTGAGCCTTTCTTTAATCATAAAAAAAACAAAAAGGTGCCGCTGCAGCTGCTGCGTTCGGCTCAGAAGAGTATTTTGAAAAGATACGCGTGTTTGAGCGAAGGGAGAGTGCTGGCGGGACATGGTACGTCAAATTTGCTGCAATACACATGAAGTGAAGAAGAACTATGCTGAGGAGTCGGAAGGATCTATGATGCCGATCCTAGTCCATTGATAAAGCCCCAGCCAGGGAAATTGCCAACGGAAATTGATCCACCTTTAGCCATACCGAAAAACTTGCCGGCTACTTTGAAGCCTTCGTCCCAAGAGCGGTATCATAAAACGCCAATATACGATGAACTCACGTGAGTAATTTTTATTTTGTTTTAGGTTGAGTTTCGCAGATCTGGAAGATGCTGAAAGTAAAAGGTCCAATGTGCCTGCGATAGCCATGTCTCTCTCTGGAATTTCGTTCCCATATGGACCGTTTGTGCCGCACCATGTACCAAAACAGTACATTGAAAACTACTTCTCTGGATTCAATGCAGATAGATTTCTGGTGCTAAACACAACCGTGGAAGATGTATCTCGCGCGCCAACTGGCAATGATCAGTGGGTCTTGACACTGCGGCAATACGATGCGGTAGAACATGTTGATCGCTGGTGGAAAGAAGAATTCGACGCCGTAATTTTCGCAAATGGCCACTATAGTGTTCCATTTGTAGGTGCTGTTGTTTTGAATTCCATGGGCGACGCTAATTAGTTACAGGTTCCAGCCGTTAAAGGACTCGATGCCTTTATAGAAAAATTCCCCGGTCGAGTGATCCACTCAAAGTCGTATCGCACTCCGCATCAATTTGCAAACAAAAAGTTACTTATTATTGGAAACTCTGCTTCTGGTCATGACGTGACAATTGGCGTAGTCAAATCTGCTCAATTACCTGTATTTCAGTCCCGGC
This sequence comes from Talaromyces sp. R2412, assembly GCA_023626135.1. Lineage (NCBI taxonomy): Eukaryota > Fungi > Ascomycota > Eurotiomycetes > Eurotiales > Trichocomaceae > Talaromyces > Talaromyces sp. R2412. The sequence continues at coordinate 61,021 of JAMAGK010000049.1, read as the reverse complement.
GCTCGCCTTCCCGGTGGGATGGAGACAAACCAGATGCTGGAGTCGAGTGGAAACCAATAGTGAAGGAATATTTTTCGACGGGAGAGATTTTGTTTGATGATGGAACTGTGTTGGAGGATATTGACGTGGTGATATATTGCACGGGATACAAAGTATCGTTTCCTTTCTGGAATTCCAAGGCAAACGGGCGAGAAATATTCGACTACAAAGAGAACCGGCTCATCGGTAACTATTTGCATACTTTTCTAAGGGACTTTCCTACCTTGGGGGTCATCGGTATTCCGAGGACCTTGACATTTCGAAGTTTCAACTACCAGGCCATAGCTCTTGCTCGGATCTTTTCTGGACGCAACGCACGCTCGTTGCCGACGAAGGACCTGCAGCGGCAATGGGAAGAGCGACGGTGGCAATCTGTTAGCAGTCAGCATCGAAAGTTTCACGATATACCCTGGGATAGTGGAGAGACGCTGGACTACTTCAGAGAACTGTACGAAATCGCGGGGCTACCGCGCATCGAAGGGCAGGGACAGGCCCCGCCTATCCTCGATGCGGACACAAGATGGGCAATCAAACATATCAAAAAGTATCCTGTGCCCGGGGATAAAGAAGATGGTAGTCAACTTGGCACAACTGATGCGGAGTGGACATTTGTCGAGAGAGGGCATTGTAAGGACGGTCTTCATTTCTTATAGGCATGGCGTCTAGAAAATTGAGTCACGTCATACATCGGTACGCTGCTTATTTTCAACAGAGATTACATAGTGCAAAATTCTGCATTCAATGAGCTTTGCGTGTTATGGCTACTTATAACATGCAGATGTTGCTAGTTGAAAACAGTTGCGGTGTGATGTTTGTAATACGTATTCAGTCTCCTCTTAGGGAAATAATTCTAAACAGTATGTATGAATTTTACGGAATTGTCTAGAAACACCGTGAAAATCTATTTACATACCAGTTAAAATTTGGTTGAATTTCGGGTTTCAAACGGAACTTTGACGCCTAAATCTCACAAAAAGTTACTTGCATCCCCGCGAACCAGGCTGCCACATACTGTGAGATCTAAGACAACCAATAAAACGAAGACAAGTGCAGTTATGACATTCTGAAATAGCCATTTATAATTAAATAGTTCCCCTTTGAGTTTTTTAAAGGACGTTGATTTCTCTTTCCGTTAAACATCAACCGTTTGGTATACGAGAGAATATGGATATTCTCGACTTTCTTATACAGCACCTAACAAACTTCGGATTACATCGCCTAGCTGAAATCCTCGTGAACCTTCGACATAATTTCTTCCCTCCACCCGCAGACTTTCAGTTACGCGACCCGTCGCCTATAATTGTTGAAGTGCACGAAGAAGAAGATTGGGAACCCATCGAAATGATCCCAAAGGACTGCGTAACATCTCGACCAAGCTCTGCTACAACATGGATGATCGTTTAAACACCAAGCGACTTAATCACATCGGTGCGGAAGAGGGAGGTTTACATGGAACTGGAAAGGTTCAGGATTGAAACTCCTACGCCGGATTTTGACCCCATTTTCAATCTTATTTTAGTGGTCTTTGCATGTAGTGCCTTGAACTTTAAACATACATGTATACTTGATAAAATGTATAGTTTAGAGGAAACGTCCACCCTTAGGCTTCTAATAATACCAATCTAAAGGACAAACTAAATTGTTTGAGCATTAATATCTCTTTCACACTCGAAGTTACGGCGGCAAACGTAGACAGACATTGGACAAAAATCTTCATGCGGTAGGAATTCAAATTCATCATAATATTCACGTAGCATTTCGACAACTCGTGGGAGTCAGGATTAGTACTGGTATTTTCATTAATTAATGTCAGATAAACCATGTCATATAGAAAGCTGGGGTCAAGAGGATTGTAGGTATGTGGCATAGCCAGAGCTTACACCATATAATCTACAACAACAGGCGGAGACCAAATGAGAATGGCCGGCCGCGCAAGGTCGGCAATCACTTGTTTGATCGGAATATTTGGGACACAAGAAAACACGGCCGAGCCATCATCCACTTTCAAAAAGCCATTGGGGTCATCTAAAACCTCCATGCCAAACTTCTCCAGAACTATCTTTTGGACATTGCTATATACTCGGTCCTGGGCATAACACAAAACCTGGCATGTGCTCGTTTTCTTTCTCTGTTGCAACGCACTTTGCACTGTAAGCAATAATGCATGCTGAGAAGCCGATCTCTGAGCGTCTTCCAGGCGGAAATCTAGGAAAGACATGTCGCCACATGTAAATCCGACAACATTTGTAGCTTCGCAAGGCAAGTTTGTATCTCGCAATGTCATCTTAAGCCGTTGGCATGTTTCACTCTTCTCCCATAATTGGATGCTGTCCTTGAACAGCTGCTCGACGGCTGCCTGGCTGGCAATAGGGATTTCCGATAGGATCTTTGTTTTCCATCTCGCCACACTTGCCAATGCTTGACTCGCAAAGGACAGTACCCAAGATGAAGGGATGTATAGCCGTTCTCGATTTCGTATTTCAGATTCTCGATCGCCTCATAACCAATGAATGGCTGTGTTCTGTCATTTAGAACTAATTTCATCTTGTCAGAATTCCACGGAAAATTCCAAGGGATCGTTTAGCTTACATTATAAGCTCTTGATCTGGGTTTTTGTCGTCGTAAATCGGAGGGACATTGCTAATAACAACGTCAAAGTCGACTTTTGCCCCATCTAGTCCGATGATTGAGATTGTGTCACCTTTGACCAAAGGCTTCTTTATTTGTTCGAGTATGTAAAGGATTGAATCTTTCGTAAAAAAGGGTTTGCCCGCGGCATAAAACTACTCGAGTTTGGCGATTGCTGCAGCCACAGCTGCTGGATCTCGATCTTCTTCCTCTTGGGGTTGACCAGCACGGCGAGACCAGTCCATCCACGAGTACATTGCAGGCATGTTCAGATAATTCACCTTAACCAAAAAGGATATTGGTTTCATTGCATCTGGTGGTAGAGTAAAAAAGGTTGAATCAACAGAACATAGGCGCGGGGTTATCCAATCGGTGCTGGAGCCTAGCGCTCAGCCTCACCAATGGATGCGCTCATGCATAATTCAATGTCTCAATAATAAGTTATTTATACCCAGGCTAAATTCCTATATATTTTTTAAAACCTCTATCCAGGGTTGCCTAGAAGGAAACGACGCCTTACTACTCGGGGTTAGCGGAGTTAACGACCCAGTCATGTTTTCCTCGCTTCTATCTTCGTCTTCTTCGAAACTTGCCATTCCTTTCGAAAGAAACCCGACTGTAGTCACAAAAGCGTTAATTTGCTCGTCATGGTCTACCGTGGCAGGCCGTCCAAGTCATGTCGTGAATGCCGGAGACGTGACATCAAGGTGCACGGGTGCAACTAATTCACTCCTCGACCATCATGCTGACGCGATCTCCAGTGCGACAAAACGAAGCCAGGATGCTCTCAGTGCTCGCGCGCTGGAATTGCATGCCCCGGATACCCGGATAGGTCGCAGCTGCTCATTTGCAATGAAACGAATGCAACGATCTTCAAAGCGAGTAAAGCTGGCGGTGCATTGGATCGCGTTTCCTCGCCAGGGCCCGTGTCTACTGTGCTTCTGCCCTCGTTTGAAAACCGCGCGAAATTTCTTTTCGTCTCACAGTATGTTCTTGACTCGGACAAGACAAATCTCTTCGCATACATGCGGTTTTTCCACGCATCGAAGACCGAAGATCTTCCTCTACTCTCGACTGTCGTTCGAGCGGTGTTCTTGGCATTTTTCTCATTCTCTCATCACTCGCAATCTGCTCTTTATCATGCCCGCGTGAGTTATGGATCGGCACTGGCCCTCACGAGCAACGCCATCCAGACGCCGAAGGAAGCAAGAAAAGACACTACGTTTCTGGCCCTCTTACTCATGAGCGTTTTCGAAAGATTAGCGCACACCACTGATAGTCACATTCCCATGCGCTGTGGTCATTTGCGAGGCGCTCTAGGCCTCGTGCACTATCGAGGCAACACGATATTCTCCGGTTGGCTGGGTGCCACCATGTTTTTGCACTTAAAGGAACTTATTACGCTTGACTGTCTTGCATACGAAGTAAAAATACCCTCTGAGCTATTGGTGTTCAGAGCAATGGCTCCAGAACGGGTATATGCCCATTCCCCAAAATGGGAATTCTCCGAGATCTTGTTGCAGTATGCGGGGTTGAAGACTGCTATCAAAGATAGCCACTCCTGCACAGAGATCATTCTACAGGCTGAAAACCTTGATTATCAGCTGGAGATATTATCTCAGCGACTTCAGCCATTTGTTCTAGGTGAGAAAGATAAAATTTCCCGGCGAGCTACTTACGACAAATATCCAGATCACAGCACACGAAGAAGCTGGAACAACATCCGTGTTATCCGCATCTTGTTGGCCGAGGCTGTACGTGAACAGTGTTCACAATTTCTTGCATTCGCCGATGTAGCAGAGCAGGCTTCTATTGCTGGAAGAATTTACGATACAGCGCAAAGAATCATTTCCATGAGCACGGATATCTGTTCTTCGATTCCACTGTCCAAGTTCCGAGGATCTACAACGAATGATTTCACCAGTTTTCAAAATAGCACCATGTTCTTTCACCTTTTTGTTGCAAAAAACTCTCCTATTCTTCCATCTGGTTTACGAACCACAATTTGCGAAAGACTGGAAGAGCTGACATGCAGGCAACAGTTCCATGGACTGGAACGTGTTATGACAGAGATCTTACGCGAGGATATCATTAATGAAAGTGATTTATGGAAGGTCTGGCTTAAAATTGGACAGGAAAACTTCTCGATTGATGTATGAAAACAATAAACTACTACTATGCAAACATGAGATACTATCGCGCCTGCTTAGTGGAACACAACTCAGTACTCGTTGAATGCTTGTGCAGCAGGAGGGAATCTGGCGCCAGCAACAGGGAACTGTTGCAAAACGAAATCAATTGCATTTAAGTCATCTCCTGTCAAGTGGATGTCCTTGGTATTTTCTGTGACTCTTTCCACGGATCCGGCTCCAGGAATGGGGATAATCACTGGCATTCCCGATAACTTGCTCTTTGTTTTGATCCAAGATAAAGCAAGTTGGGCCATTGAGCACCCTTTCTGTTTTGCTAATTTCTCAACTTCTTCGACCAATAGTCTGTTCTTTGCGAAGGTATCTGGCTGCCACCGTGGAAACATCCGATGGTGATCATTTTCTGGCAAATCACTCAGGGTTCTGATTTTACCGGTCAACATGCCCGCTCCCAGGGGCGTATGCGCTTCCAAGACAATGTCATGCTCAGCACAAACTTCTGCCACCCCATTGTAAAAGATATCATTAGACCAGAGGCTAATTTCTGCTTCGACCATGTCAATCTTGGTCACTGCAACCGCGCGCTGGATCGTGTCTGAGCCAACTTCTGTCAATTGAATACCACCAATCAGGCCCTCCTCTCTGAACTGCGCCAGGGCCTTGACACTCTCTTCGACTGGGATGGCCGGGTCAATGCGTGCGCAGCCGAAAACGTCAATGTTCTTTTTCCCGTCTAGGACACGCAGGGCATTGTTGAGAAACCCCCGCAGCCCCGTTGCCGAACAGTCCAATTCTAAGGCGGCCAAATCGACGATGCCGCTTTTGATGCAAAGAACGACCTTGTCGGCATCTTCGGGGTGAGCGGTAAAATAGCGGTTCATCAAGTGCAGCGAGTTATTCTCGGGTGTACCGTAAAAGTCGGCGGCGTTCCATACATTGACCCCAGCAGCCAAGGCTGCTTTAAGCACTTTAAATATTTCTTTTTGGGGTAGACCCTCGCCGGTGCGCGGGGTGAAGCCTTTGAAGATTGTAAGTTAGGTGTGGCGTGAGTTACGAACTGCAAGGGTACACACGCATCAGACCGAGACCATTCCATGTAATTTCCTTTCCTGCAAGACTCGGCATTCCCACAGATTTCTAGTGTTGCCTTTTTTTTTGTAAACCGGAGGAAAAGAGGAATTCAAAAACGAGTGAGGAAAGTACTATTGATGGCTCCGTTTGTGATGACTCGTACTTGTTCCCCAGTAAGTCGGCATCAATCGAGGTCTATTTATATACTTTAACAACTCCAAAAGAAGTCATTTCTCGGACTTTAGAGCCCGATACCCCATTTTTTCTCGCTGGAGATGTCATAGAGCCGTAAAATCCGCCTCCATCATGGCAAGTCGACCAGATGGTTACTTGGTTGGGTTTAGCGCAGGTTTGTCCGTAATGACATCCTGAGACTTCCGGTCGCGATGCTGCAAAGCAATTGGCTGGAACGGAAAAATGTTTTCTGATCTAGTTAATTACTTTGGAACTGCCCTACGTGCGACTTTGGGGTTCGATTAGCTTTGGTTTTGAAGCTCGCGACGAGACACTGTGTGTTAATTACCGGTATTCACTGTTGTTGACCGTGCCCGAGTCTCTTCAAAACGCGTAGTAATTGTAAGGGTGAGATCTACTGCACTCTTACATAAAATGATCAATTGATATAACATTGAACTGAATACTGATAATTCAATGTTAGTGGGGATTTTTCTACATGTGTAGTTCAGATAAAATTACTCCGCGTCTCGTGTGTCGGATTGAATCTATTTATTTCCCCGATGATCAATCTGTTTTATTGAAAGGAAAAACATCCCGCCACGTTACAATTTCTTCACATGTTGCACATATCCTGGTAAAACCTAAGAGGGCAAGGTCTGATAGGCTTTTTCATACATTTCTCATTCTGTGTGCTTAATTCTAGCCGTGACTCAAATGAACATTTTTGAACGCCATCACAGGGCGTACTGCACAACTGTCAACCACCCGGGGTCCGCATGTGGAAAGTGGATCTGCGAAAAACTTCCAGAAACCCCGCAATATCTCGACCGCCTTTGTAATCAATTGATGTATATCATCGATGAATTGATGCACGTACATCAATAGTTCATGATCTATGACTGCATAATCCATTGCCTGTTCTTTTCCAGTTTCGTGACTCATCGGAGGTAACAACCGCGGAATGACTCAGACCTTTGAAGTATTTAAAAACCGAGGTTTGATCCACTTCCCGATTTAGTGACTTCAATCATCTTTTTTCAAAGAAGAAATACACAACATAAAGTATGCTTCCTCGAGCCAGAGTGACATCCGACATTGCTGCGGTCTCCAATGTGTTGACACACGCGTTCAGCAACATCGCGGTCACAGCCTATGTGCTACGCGAGAAAGACTCCCAATGGACTGCTCCCAATATACCGATTGAACTTCTGAAGCCGAAGATGCTTGAATGGACTACGTACAAATCTAGCATCGGGGGTGAATTGGCAGAGGCTGGCGATTATGCTGCCGTGGCTATCTGGTTTGCCCCGCTCCATTCCACCCGAACATATTATTTTGACTCATTACTTGTGCAACAGGTTTCCGCCAGGTGTCAACCTTCCAGCCAGTCCCGATGATGATGAGAGAGTGGTAGAATACAGAAAAGTGAGCGGAGAAATCAAAAAGCAGTTCTTGAAGGGAAGGCAGTATTGGTACTTAAACATGCTCGCGAGACATCCCGAAAGAACAGAACTCGGTATAAAATGTCCACCTCGGCTTTCAAAAATGAAATCTTCGGGCTGATTTTTTTCGACAGGAGTTATTCGCGCTTTGTTCGATCCGTACATTGCACGTGCCAAGCAAGATGGTGTCCCTCTTTGGCTTGAAGCCGTTAGCGACCATAGCAGGCAGGTGTACGAACATTTTGGCTTCAAAACGGTCAGCGAATTTAGAATGGGTGCGGGCAAAGCGAGTCCGGAAGGTGATTTACAAGAAGGTGGTGAAGGAGTCCGTCTTTTCGCGATGATTCTGGAGTAGCCACCTCCCTTTTCCAGTTGTTTACCTCCATGGAAATACAAAGTTAATTTACGTCAGCAATTTTAATCACTTGAATATATGAATAAAAGCTTTTCAAGTGGTATCAACTATATACTCAATTTTGAAATTATTATACATTAGATGTAAGCCCTGGATATTGCTTCGGCGTGAGTATTCCCAAAGCCGCGGCCAACACAAATCCACCGACTTTTCCAAACCCTTTCAACACTTCCTGACACCATAAAAACTTCTTTTCGTCTCCGCTAGCATCAAAATACTGCTGTGCTGCCCAAACAGGAACCATTGCTATTTGAAACCCATATCCACCTCTGAGGCTGGCGACGGACTGACATATTTTCGTAGCATAATACTCAGCCATCTTTTCCGCATCTTGCATAGTCTCTTTATGCGCTTTCGTCTGACTCTGGGGTGCCAGCTTGACATTGATTGAAGCTTTGTGCTCTTCTCTAATTCCATACAGCTTCGTCAAGGTCGTGTGAATGATAACCTGGCCAAACCAGTATAAAAGCATAATCTGCGCAATATACGTGTCTTTGAAAGTGATGACCTGTGGGAATATCGCCTGAAGGTCTCCGTCCTCTCCAAGATACGGGTGACTACTGGGCTCTAGGGGACCAATTTTGAAAAGACCCGCGGCCTCCTGGGCATCAAACTCATAATACCAGTTCGTCAAGCGATGCTGCACAGCGAGCCAGCAGCCAAGCAGATTATCAACTAAGAATAAATCAACCTTGCTGATGCCGCGTGATCCTTTGGCTGCTGCAGTAATCTTGTCCCACTTCTCGAGTAGGCCTGGAATGAAAACCAAGAGATCAAGAAGATGGTCGTGAGGGGTCTCTGACAAACCCTGCCATTCTGGCTGAGCAAGAAACAGAGGCTTTCTAGTTCCATATGCATCCCATACCTAGCCATCGCGAATCAGTCTTATCTGATGGAAAAAGAAGTTACTAGAATTGACAACATACCGCAGTAATCCGTATCCGGCTATACAAGCTCAAGTTGAGGGGAAGCTCTGGTGATGGCGGGCCTCGGAGCTGTAGAAGCCTACAAGCGCCTTTTACATGGAACATCCACCCCTGCAAGCCTCTATAGGTGCAGTGGAATAGCTGTGGGAGGGGCCATCATACGTTGGAGTCAGCAAAAGGCAGTTCTGCTCCTCTCCAATCAAATTGCGCCGCTCGGAAAGTTTGGGGGAACACCACGTGGCAGGGTCGACACATCGAAAAGTCAATTAATAAACAGTAAGAGCGTAACTTACCTCATACATGGCCATGATCATAGTGGTAGCCAAAACTCCTTGATTGGCCGACTTGATCGACTCCAATGGCAAGGACCCCATTTTTCGGAGCACCGAACTATAAAATCGCTGGCTCTCCTGCATATGTGCCTTTTCATGATGCAGGTCGCCGATATAAGCCAAACAAAGGGCTGTCAGTGCGGTATCTAAGATCTCCCATCGACCCAGGAGATTGGGTAAGCCCTTGATCCATGCCGATGGCGTCTCGAATGTGCGGTAGCTAGTCATTGAGCTTGGCATATACCTCTCCAAGAAATACGACAAAACCTGCATGCGATTCTCGGGCGCCATGTTGATGCTCACCGTGAGAGGCTTAAGGCGTGGCTTTTCTGGAGTCTTTTTCTGTGTCTGCTCACTTGAGACAGCATTGTGGTTGCTATTACGAACCCGTTTCAAGGTGATTCTGTCTGATTTCCCGTTTTTGGAAGTAGGTACTACATGAACAAACGGCTCAATAGGATAGCCATCACACTTAAAACCAGCTTTGTGGCATCGCTCACAGGTCGGTTTTCCTCTGTCGCACTTTTGAACGATCAGCCCCCAGCCAAAAATTATTTGTTTTTCTTTACGAGTGCTGGATACCTACTTTGATTTTTCGCTGCTGGCAAGTCAGACAGGGGCGGCCAAGAAGCGCTCGTTTCCCGACAGATATATTCGGCATTTCTTATTTTCTCCGGAAGCTGCGAACAGACGCAGAGAATCAACCTTGAAACGGTGAAACTCCGCCTGTGCACGAACACATGGGGTTCAGTAATGAGTTTATACGAGTTATGGCTGTCAGCTAGACAGGTACCAAGGAGCATTAATGAACCGGACATATAGCTTGTTTTTCAGGACTATACAAAAATATGCACTGTTAGGTGGTGTTGAAGCGATTTGCGCCGTTTTCTGTACAACGCACCTTTATCCTAATGCGGCAGATGTTTCCGACGCAGCCAGTCGGATCAAAGTGACGCGCATGCAGGCTGAATGTACAACAGCTGTCAACCCCAACCGTTAACGAAGAGAAAACTCAATCAATAAACAAACGGGAGCTAGACGTTATCGCCACCGTCCGTGCATGAAAATCATGAAGTGTCCACGTATACTCTGTATTATTGCAGGAAAACTGAAGCGAAGGAAGAAATCACCTCAGTAGACCGAGATCGTCGACTGAGTGGCAGCTTCACATGTCCCTTTCATAATGCGTCTTTTTTTTCTTATCACAACTCATATAAGAATTTTTCCATTGCTTCATGCAAGTCAAACTCTGTCATCTACTCGTTCCGGTGGAGTCAGGGACTCAGGAGTCAAGGGGTGTTTATGGCCGTGATTGGCTTTAGTACGGAAATAGAAAGGCTCGGCCATCACTGACAAATCCTGTCGCCCTGCCAGGGTTCGTTGCCATCTTCCGAACCCAAGAATATTAAGATTTAAGTAAGATTCTCCTGCATAAAAAAGCAATAGCTGTATAATAATTATAACTACGGAGTGAGATACTTACTTAGATTGGTCTAAATTCCTTTACAAAGCTCGCTCACCCGGCGCGTCCAATCCCATCTCAAAACGGCAGCGGATCTCTCTCCATAACTCGAAGAATTAACGGTATGTAGAGGCTGGAAATATTTTTTCATGCCTGGGTTTGAGCTGAGTGCTCAGCAAAAGTACCTTTTCATATAAAAAATCCGAGAGAGATCCAACACACAGACGTCAAGTCAGCAATCGATAACTCCTTCAGCTAGTTATCGATCAAAAAGCTTGTTTAGCCAACTTAATAGACTTGATACGCACTCGCAATACTCTCCATTTAGGCATTTGTTCTGCCAGCATGGAAATATCCTCGATTTTCAGTATCTGCGAGGAAGATACACCCATCCCCTACATTGAAACAATAACGGAACCGAACGTGACGCGCCGTATACTTTTGTCTACCATGCCAACTTACTTTCGCATTTCTTATTTTTCAATTGTTAACTTCCAATGATAAATCTCGATTGATGCCAGGCGCTGACGATCAATTACAAATATAAACGCTCACAATTTTCAGTCAGAGGGTAGGGTTGTCGGACGAATGGAATACGTGAGCTAAAATTCTACCAATGACCATGACAAGAAATAGAGACATACAGATCCTACGCAGCAAAATGACATTGTGCATCAACTTGCATCTATGTATACAGCTTCATCCACCCCGCGGGGAGACTCCGGCCACCGCGTGGGGTCCGATGAAGAAGGCTTAGTGTGGGGGGACCGACTGTTTCGATCGACATCGCAATCGCATGCAAAATTTCCCAAAAGGTCCATCATCCGTTCTGTCGGATTTCTCTCCGACTAAATACCTAGTATTTCGTGTAAGGCGATGGAGACTCTGTAGGATTTTGTGGGCCCATGGCCCAGTCGGCTCGTTGAGGCTTCACGATGGTCTCAGTATATGACCCCATGGTGCCCCCATATCAGCTCTCCAGGCATCGTTAAGCGACCTGGCTGTTCTTACAACTTGAATGTCAGGAACTGTGTGAGGAGGGAACATTGAAATCACCATGCCGTACCTGGGTCTCAAGGGCAATGGCCTGCTGGCGGGCATCACCTTGTCGTCAGGCATGGGATTCGTTTTGTTTGGTGAGCTTACACTTTTTGGCATTGTGAAACGGAATTTGCCAATGTTAGAAGCTAATTCTGTTATTACCAGGATACGACGACGGAGTTATAGGCGGTCTTCTCATCTCGCCTAGTTTCGAGTCAGTATTTCATCTCAGCAGCAGTATGCAAGGCACTGTCACGTCCCTTTTCATCATCGGTGCTCTTGTCGGCTGTCTCTTCACTGGCGTCAGTGATGGCAGATGGGGCCGCTTGACTATCACTCATATCGGTTCGGTTGTATTGAGCATCGGAGCGACGCTGCAAGCCGCCAGTTTTGGGGTTCCTCAGTTGATAGTCGGTAGAGTGGTGGCTGGTGTGGGACTCGGCTTGGTTACCAGCAATGTCATTGTGTGGCAATCAGAAAGTGCACCAAGGCAAGTGAGAGGCATGATGGTGGCAAGTGCGCTTAGTCTGTTGATCGTCGGACAGGTAATTTTCTTTCCTCTTCTTTGACACGCGTTAATATAGCTAATGAGTGTGAAGCTACTCGCTTACTGGATCGACTATGGCATGTCAGGGTACACTTCCAGTGTTGGATGGCGCTTTCCACTTGCGTTCCAGGCCCTCATTGCCATCTTGACTAGCATAATGCTATTTTTCATGCCTGAATGTATGTTTCTGCCCGTCCCGCCTCCTCGGAGCGTTTTTAATAACAGATTTACTAGCTCCTCGTTGGTTATTTCAACAAGACCGCACAGAAGAAGCGACTGAAATTCTGCGACTTCTTCAGACACATAAAGGCGTCGTTAATGAGGATGCACTTGCTAGTACAATATCTGATATTGTTGAAGCTCTGGAGGAAGAGAAGAAACAGGCCGGATGGAAAGAGCTACTCAAAGAAGATGCCGTCGGATCTCGTCGACGAGTGCTGTTGGCATGTCTGCTAAATGCTTGTCAAGCCTGGAGTGGCAGCACGCCAATTAGCTATTACACAACGGTCATGTATACTCAGCTTCTTACTATCCCTTTGTGTTACTATCTTGGCTAATGCGAGTTCTTTTACCATTGTCATAGCTTCGAAGATTCCGTCGGCCTTCCTCACCATCTCGCGCTTCTTATGTCCGGATTCCTGCAAATTTGGTTCTTGATAGCTTCTTTTGGGACTTGGTACGGGATCGAGAAGATTGGCCGCCGGAAATCGTTCATGTTCTCTGCAACTTCAATGGCAATCGTCATGGCTATTTTGGCAGCCTGTCTCGCGATCGACACCCATGCAACCGGTATTGTGGCAGCCGTCATGGTGTTTCTGTATCAGAGCTTTTATACTTGGGGATTCATGGGTGGTCTTTGGGTAGGTCGCTACTTTTTTCTTATGTTTGTCCTCAAGAAAGCTATCGGCCCGGTACTAAGTGTTTCAATTAGTGCTACGGACCGGAGATTCTTCCCCTCGCTCATCGCACCAAAGGCTCTGGCCTCGCAACTGCCTGTCTGTGGCTTTCGACCTTTGTCGTAGTCGAGTTTGTTCCAACTGCCCTGAGTAACATTGGATGGCGTACTTACATCATTTTCGCCGTTTTCAACATGGCTTTTGTGCCTATGGTTTATTTTCTCTTTCCAGAGACAGCACGTTTCACGCTAGAAGCCGTTGATTTGGCCTTTATGGACAAGGAAAAAGGGCCCGTGAGAAGGGCAGACGAGTTGTGGCAAGTGATCAAGAGAGGAGGAGATATCGGGTTAAGAGAGGAAGTCGCTCATGAAAAGAAAGACCAAATGCTGGATGTGGAGATGGTGGAGAAAGTTTGAGTTTTCTTGCGCTTTATTATGTCTTAAAGCCCTGTAATATGTGATACATATGTATATTCTGGACTACTTGGGTACATTTATCGGCATCTTAAACAACATCGTGCTGGAGACCATAAACATATAGATAGCATCAAGCTTGTACACGTAGGACAATAGAAGGGCTTCCATCATAGATTAATACAGAAACACTTTCAAATGTTACTAATCACGCATGATATCTAGTGAATCCACTGAAGTTCTTGCAACTCAGCCTCACAAAGCTGGGGTTTCGCCAAATTCATAGGCGGCTGGGAATCTTGGAGAGTGTCAGTAAGAGCATAAGAAAAAGAGAGAATCTAAAGAGCACACTCACGCTTCAGGGTACCGTTTTCCATCTAATTTACTAGCATTGGCAATATCGGTGATCAGACTAAGCTCCTCTGGGCTCAAGCTAACATTCAGTGATGCAAAGTTCTCATCCAAATACTTGATGCTCCGCGTGCCTGGAATTGCAAAGAAGTTGTCGCCACGGCTCAACACCCAGGCAATAGCAACTTGTGCAGGTGAGTGACCCTTCTTTGTTGCAATTGATTCAATTGTTTCAATGATTCGCAGAATTTTGGGGAAATTGTCTTTGGAGAACCTCGGTAGGACAGATAGAAAGGGGTCTGTGATGTCTTCGTGAGACTTGTATTTCCCGCTCAAAAGACCACGACCGATAGGACTATAAGCAACAATCGCGATACCAAGTTCGCGTGCGGTCTGGAAGAGATTGATCTCAGGCTCTTCGATGTCCACGGCAAAGGGGCTGTATTCAAGCTGAATTGCGGCTATTGGGTGCACAGCGTGAGCACGTCGAAGGGTCGCCGCTGATACCTCACTCAAACCGATGTGGTGAATTTTTCCCTCACTGCAATTGTGCAATAATTTTCCTAATTAGCAAAAAGAATTGACAGGGCACAAGACATTTATGGCAAAAGCAACAATGGTATGGGCAGCCTACTTCTTCAATTCCACCATTGCCTCTACTGTCTTCTCAATAGGGGTCTTGCCATCCACCCGATGGCAATAGTACAGATCAATATAATCTGTTTGCAATCGCTTGAGGCTCTTCGCGCATGCTTCCTTCACGTACTCTGGGTCCGAACGAATGGTTTGGCCGTTGCTTTTGTCTGGGTCGTATTGAAGAGCAAACTTGGTGGCGAGGAAAATATCCTTGCGCTTTTCCGGGTTGCTCTTGATCCACAAACCCACGGCGTCTTCAGAGTCTAAGTACATATCCGCAGTATCCCAGAACCTTTCGCCGATGGCATGGGCGTGGTCGAGCAATGCAGTGCGGTCTTTGTCGCTTGGGGCAGTTCCATAGATACCGCCGATGCTCATCAAACCAAGGCCCAAAACTGGGACTTTGGGGCCGTTCGTTCCAAGAGTACGAGTCTGAATAGCCATTTTGATGTTGATGGAGTTGGTAAATCGTTCAATTTTGTTGTTCAAACTTGTGTTTAGAATATCAAGTCAAGGGGATGTTATGGAAACTGATGTGCCAACTGCGGACTTCCATGTCCTTTATATAATTAATCTTCCTACACTGAAAGCAATTAATGGAAAGAATTTTGTCGAAAAGGATGGATATGTCCGTCCGCTGTCCCCGGAAAGTGGCGAGATCTACCCCACACTGGGTTCTTGGCCAATCGGACGTGTTTTGTCGCGAAGTAACCAATCACAGTCCCGGAATTCCGGCCGAGGTTACTGGATGAAAACTGGGCTGACGATGGACATTAATTGATTCTTCCATTCTTTTTTTAAGGCTTGATTTTGTAGACATATTATAGCATGTCACTATAGGGGGAATCCGGTGTTTATGATTATATCCTACCTACAATTGCAATGTACCTCGATGCGGTGTGGTCCATTTACATCAATTGATCGATTTGTGTGGATACATGTATGTGTAGCTATTCCTATATTCAGAGACTAAAGTGACATCGACGACTAAGTGCAGCTTATATCTTGGCTTCATGTGCCACCACAGCAGGCAGCTTTACTCCTCCAACTTTGAGATCCTTCCACTCAGTCTTCACAAAGTCCTCGACGTCTGGCACCGGACCCAAAGGTGTGATGGCCTTGGGGTTGATGTCATAGTGGCTCTTGGTATACTGCTTTCTCTCAGCAATGGACCCTGAGCGAAGGGGAGGAATCAGACTTACATTCTCTTTAATGTGTGTGAAATCGGTCGTCTCCTTGAACCCAGGCACCTGCCAGTAAATGTGGGTCAACCAGTGGTTCAACACTGGATAGTCATGTCTTATGGTCCCCAAGTTACACTTAAAGTGCTGAACATATACCGGATCAAACCGAACGATGGTTGCGAACAGCCGAATATCAAGTTCTGTTAGTTCTTTACCCAAGACGAAGGGGCCGCCATTGTCATAGATGACACGCTCGATTTTGTTCAGCGCTGCGAACACTGGGACGACGTTCTCATTATATGCTTCCTGAGAATCGGCAAACCCGGCTCGGTAGACGCCCCTGTTAATGTCCTGCTGCATCCATTCACCGATGGAGTCGATCTGAGCGCGGAGGTGTTCGGGGTACAGATCGAGTTTGGCCAGGTCGGGGGAGATGAGGGAATTGAAAGCGTTGGGAAGCCATCTCAAGAGCTCAAGACTCTCCTATTCACATGCGATTACCAATTAGTTATCGACAGAATTTTTATAATGCTTTGCAGTCCAGGGCGGGGCTCAGTCTGTACGTTGTTGACAGCAGTGTTTGTCTTCTTATCCCACAGCAACGGCACTGAATACCGCCCCTTGTAATCCTTGTCGGCCTTGAAATACACCTCGTGCAAGTACTCGCTGCCAAAGAGATTGTCGACTGTTGCGCCCTCATATTCACTGTTGTCTGCAGGAAATTTCCATCCGGGCCACCCCTTGGAGTCGCCCTTGGGGTAGGGTCGAACGATCGATATGTCGATTATGTCCTGCAGACCTTTCAGATGGCGCACGAGATTTGCTCGATGGGCGAACGGACAGAATAATCCTGTTTGTCTCGATTGGCACAAGTCAGACCAGAGCAGGCAAGTATATCGGGGGGGTTGTTTACCGATGTAAAGATGATATCGCCCCGCTTCGGGCTGGAATTCGCCGTCGGGGGTGATGACGCCGTGCCAGCCCTCGGCGGTTCCTGGCTTGTGGACTTCTTGGCTTGACATGGTAGCTTGTCTCATAAAAAGACTGTTGTTCGTAATGTAGGAGAAAAATCAAGGTGGAAAAAGTCAACAATGAATGATCAATTGGTGTTTTGTGCTTACATCAGACGCCCTGGTGGCATGACGACATCCATCCCCGCAATTGGTCAGCGCGGAATGGGCCCGCGATTGCTTCTATTTATATTTCTATATTTTTTTGGAAATAATTTCTACTGCTTGAAGCCTTGTACATGGATGAATACGATGTGTATTATGCGCCATGACACTAATTATCGGTGAACATGATATATAACTTTACAGTTTGCTCTTGACGTCCCGGTCTACTGCAGCAAAGGCATGCTCGAAATCGGCAATAATATCTGTGATATGCTCTAGCCCGACAGAGCATCGGATCAGGTCCTGCAATATTTAATTAGTTTTGAGGACGAAACTACCAGAGTTTGAAATATCGATAGAGAACAGACCTCGGTAACACCACTTGCAATTTTTTCATCCGGTTTTAACTGCTCGTGTGTTGTTGACCATGGATGAAGGGCGAGTGTCCTGTCGTCCAAGGTTAATAAAGTTAGTGTTTTATGCATAGCGTACTTACTTTGCATCTCCCACGCTACAATAACTCTCATTAGACTCTGCAGCTTCTAAGATAGAAGAAAGCAACTTACTTGGCAACGTGGCTAACAAGTTGGAAGCTGTCCAAGACTTTGATTCCGGCGGCTGCACCCCCCTTGATTCCGAATGAGACCACGCCCCCAAATCCTCTCTTGAAATACTTTTTCGCCAGCTCATGCGATGGATGACTTTCAAGACCTAAAGAAAAGGAGCGAGGGAAAAGTGTTAGCTTTTGAAAAGTTTACTTGACGCTGTTTACACAAAGTCCGGCGTACCTGCATAATAAACCCACGACACATGATCATTGGCTTCGAGCCATCTTGCCAATGCCAAGGCATTGCTAACATGTCTTTCTACTCGGATAGACAAGGTTTCTAAGCCTTGAAGAAGTAAGAATGCAGCAAAGGGGTTGAGTGCGCATCCCAAGTCACGCAAGATCTCGGTTCGCGCGCGCACTGCAAAAGAGGCGCGGCCAAATGTCTCGTAGATTTTCAGTCCATGATAATTAGGCGATGGCTCGTTAAACGCAGGGAACTTTTTTGGATTTTTGCTCCAGTCAAAGTTGCCAGAGTCGACAACGAGTCCCGCAATAGTCGTGCCATGGCCACCAATCCACTTGGTGCCAGAATGCGTTACTATATCTGCACCGTGCTCGATAGGGCGTATCAAAAAGCCACCGCATCCAAATGTGTTGTCAACCTACAGTATAAAACAAAGGAGATTCAGTAAGGTTCATTGTGCTGCCGGGGGTATATGAGCCTTACAATCAATGGTATGCCATTCGCGTGTGCCAAGTCTGCAAATGCTTTGAAGTCAGGAACATTCGCTCGTGGATTGCCAATACTTTCAATGTATAGAGCCTTGGTGTTTTCATCGATTAACTGAGCAAATTCATTTGGATCGTCGCCATTGACAATCTTCACTGTGATCCCCAGCTGAGGAAGGAAGTTGCGAAATTGGTTGCTTGTTCCACCGTACAAGTAGGATGTTGCGATAATATTGTCACCGGCTTTTGCAATAGTCGCAATGGCAAGAAATTGCGCCGAGTGCCCTGACGATGCTGCCACAGCGGCGACGCCTCCTTCTAGCTTCGCAATTCGCTTCTCTAGAACCCCATTCGTGGGCTGAATGTGCCAACATGAGCTCCATGTCAAAAGGGAAAATAAATTTTACGATCTTACATTCATCATTCGACTGTACACGAATCCTTTCTCCTTCAAAGCGAACAACGCTGCACCGTGCGCTGTGTTGTTGAAAACATAGCTCTATCTCAAATACCTAATCAGTCATGCCCCGAAACGAGTGGTTCATAAATAAGCCAAGTAATACGCTGGTAGGGTGAATTGGAACGCCTAATGCGTTTGTCCCCGGATCTGGAGATTGACTGTGACCATTCGTTAACATCACGTAGTATCCTACTTATTTTCCTGCATACATACCCAGCATGAAGCTGAAGAGTCTCAAACTTCGCATTTGTCAACTTCTTCGACATTTTGAATCACTCGTTACTGACGAAGAAGCAGCTTGGTTAATATTGAGGTCAAGGTACTCTGAAGAAGTAGACCCAACTACAATCTACACAAACGTTCACCAGGTTACACCGGCCCCGATCCATCACCTCGGATATGCGAGGACACATCAATCACGTATTGCAGGATAGGGTAATTATCACATATTATACGCTACTATTGCTTTTTCCTATGCAAGTCGCCCAATGGGGCGTTTTCAAGTTAATTATGACCGCAGGCTAAGTTCGATGTTCTGGTATGTATGCAGTTTACGCTACCCATACAGCCCATCAAGCCAGTATTTCGAATCCGCACGCTTGCAGCGAGCAGTGTCACATAAAACACGCGTTGCTTGTGTATTGATTGGGTTCAATTCTGGTTATCTCGTTCAGTCGATTTTGTCTTGTCGTGTTTTCCTTCAGCAGCTTTGTACTTTTCGTTATTTAAGATCAAATCAGAACGGACTGTATTGTTAGTATTTTTACAGATCTTACTTATTGACAGTCGAGTCTTTGATCTTGTGAAAATTCCGTCGG
This sequence comes from Talaromyces sp. R2412, assembly GCA_023626135.1. Classification (NCBI taxonomy): domain Eukaryota; kingdom Fungi; phylum Ascomycota; class Eurotiomycetes; order Eurotiales; family Trichocomaceae; genus Talaromyces; species Talaromyces sp. R2412. The sequence continues at coordinate 41,639 of JAMAGK010000049.1, read as the reverse complement.
CGTTACAACACGAAGGGACAGGGGTAGCAGCATCTAACATGTGATGGATAAGTCGGTATTTTCCCGCATTTACGACAGGGACAATCACAACGCTATACCCAATAGGGCAGCAGCTCTTCTGGATCTCAGATTAATTAATTACTGGTCAACCTTGTCGCGACAGACTTTGATTATTGGCGTGATCAGTTGGCGACAGCTGCAGCTGCATTTGGGTATCGCGTACGGTATCGCGTACGGACGTAACGGCCCCATGCGTACTGCCTCGTTACGCTGTTATTAAGAAACAGGTCCGGCGCTGGCATAAGGAGCGGATCGGCCCGTGTCCCCACGGCGCGTAATTTATTATCGTAATTTTTTGTATTTGCTTCTTACCTTCTTACTTAACCGGGAAGAAAGCCAGCCTATGAACCAAATCAAGGAAGAGAACTAAGAAAAACTCACAGGTATATATGATATTGTTCTATAAAACTTCTATGTGTATGAATTGAAATGTTGCGTTAGTGAGCCATTTGTTTCGCCCCTAATCAAACAACTCCAGAATCTTATCGCGAACACGAGCTTGCTTTTGGCAGAGTCAAGTCTTTTTGGCTGTCTGACTCTGAGGGCTCGTTTCATTCGTAGGGCAGTCATCGCTAGAGTCTAGCACGTTCATCTTCGCCTCTATTTTGTCGTATTGTCTAAAGAAAAATAGAAAGCATACGGCCGTGACAGCCATGACGCCACTCAGGGAAGCGTACTGTACGAGAACCTTTGGATCTTTCGAGACGGGGGAAAGCGTGATTCCTAAAATTGATCCAATGCTACAGGTGAGTAGGAAAAGAGATGACACGATGCTGCGCATTGATTTGGGCGCTTTTGTGTATGCGTATTCCATCCCTGTGACGAAAGCGAGTAATTCGGAGAGCGCTGTTAGTGCGTAGGCAGGTATCTGCAAGAACACGTTGACCTGTGTCTTGGTGAGTACGGGAAGTTCTATTCGATATGGGTTAATATCTCACATTATTAGGAATTCTGCCGCCATCACTGCAAGCGCCTTTCAGAGGATGATCGTAGCATGGAGGGGATTTGTAAATGTCTGCAATTTGAATAAGTATGTCACCTGTGGAAACAATTTTGGTTGGCTCACAGCTTTGAATCCCAGCAGTATAGGCAATGGTACAGGCCATAGTGAGGAACCCAGCTGTGATTCGGCTAATTGGCTTCGGATTAATACGGAATCGCCCTAATGCTGGGTAGATTCCCTTTTCTCTGGATATAAAGTCAGCCTCTGTGTCTTGGTGCAAGTCTATGAAGCAACTAACAGAACCGGGAGAAGGGTGAGAACGAAAATTGGCCCAAAGCAGCCCACTAGACACGTTTGTTAGCTTTGCAGGTATGGTGCAAGTGCCCTGACTTACTCATGTCATTCGGTATTCCGAAAGTTTGCATGCTCGCTGCTTGGCTAACAAAGTTGCTGTTGGTCTGCCCATAGCAAATCCAGAAAATGGGACTGTGAACATTAGCTTCTGGAACAGGTCCACCAGTATGCCACACTATCAGAAACAAGAACTCACAACACACAACTGAACAAGATTATTAGTGTTCCAGAAACGAAAAGCAATTAGGGGAGACTCACAAAACGGTACATGCGACCAGCGCCCGTTTTAATTCCTGGACAAACTCATCGTCCCAAGGAACGGTAGTTCCCGGGCGTGTTTGCGCCAAAACTGAAGGCTTTGCAGCATCAAGATTGCGACCGCCTTTGAGCCCAAGCCACAGAACCCCCACGGCTTTGACAAGGATAGAGCCACTTGGCTTCTGAACGACTGAAAAAGGAGTCAGCATGTATCATTTTCTAGGCGGGTTGTGGGAGGCGGACCATATTTCCCTCGTGCTAGAGCCAAGATACCCGCAGTCAAGGCCCAGAAACAGAGCGGTAACAGGAATGCGGCCCAAAATGAAACTTTCAATTCCAGCCACTGAAAGATAAATGGGTAAGTGTTGACTCAAATTCCTGATGTGGGGTTATACTGACAGACGCTGGTATCACAGAAAGTGCCCCCAGGTTAATGACCCTTCGACAGTGTTAATGCCGTTGATCTTTCGCTTCATGACTCAGTTGAACACATGGAAAATGTTTTTCACTAACCAGTAATAACGACCATATATAGTCTGAATAGTAAGGTTTGGGTCTATAACAACCTTCTCTCCACTGTCGAGCGTGTGAGTTCGGAGAGGTTTTCTTGAGTATTGCTCGGCAATCAATGGCGACACATTGCTCTTGATCCCTCCAAACCTATTCAATCGGTTAAGCACTGTTTTTTCGCGGTAAAAATTAATAGTGTCAAGAGAATCAACTGACCCCAATCCGATTAGCACCAACGCAACGATCAATCCAGGAAGCCCAGCGCCCTTGTCAAGGCTCATAGGAAAGGAAGTGACAAAAAGAATCAGGACACCACAGCTCGCCAATCTGCCACGGAAAAATTAGTTAACCCATTGGTCATTGAGGCACGTGAGGGTTGAATACGCTGCCCCTAGACAAATCGTGCGGTAGCGGCCAAGCAAGCTATCGGCCATGATAGCGCCTATTAATGGCGCCATGTAGCACCAGGCGGTAAAGAAGTAATTGATACCGGTAGCAATTGATTGACCCTGTCCCAGTTCTGATTAATGGTTTTTTTCTACTCATCTCTCTCCCCTTGCATGTCTGGGTTGAAATGCTTACCCTGCCCAGAGCTCCCGGTCGTAACGGGTCGTCGCGAGCGTTTTCGACATAGTTTTCTGGAATAATTCAGTTTCTCGGGGTGTCTGAAGACACAAAAGGCAGATAGTCCTACGCATAGGAGCTGTGATACAGCGGTAGGTGAAGCGCTCGGCCAGTTCGCCAATGCAGATGAGGAATATCGAAGGTGGGATCTCATCGCAAACATGTCGGAGGTTTTTCTCTTCCCAGTCTGTCGGCACGACGAACTCGCTGCCGCCATCATCAGGTGTCTCGTCGGAGGAACCCAAGGCCATCACCAGAAAGTCGATCACATCAAATGGACTTTTTTTTTTCTGAATGTAAGACGACGGACAGCGGATGGATGAGTATTTGGAACCAATTCAGATGCAAGGCTTAATTATTAGCTTGTTGCCATTGCGAAACCAGCGAAAATCACAACTGATCATGAACATTATCGCTCCCCACTTTTGCATCATTTCTTTGTTCTTGTATGAGTCATCTGGCCCCACTGCATTCATTACCTTGCCCAGAAGCAAGCAATATTGGTAATTGTTATGTTTTGAAGGCTGTCTGAAAACAAAGCGTCCTGTTACCTTAAATTACTGACTAGTGACATGGAATTGTATGCCCGTATTCGGCTTTTACTCCTGGTTTCTACCCGCTCGAAAGGATGAATGAGCCATATCATATGCGGCTAGATTTTTGTGGCTAAGAGATCTAGGGTTAAGCGTAGAACTGCTTTGCGTTTTTGACTCTCTGTGCAGTGTGGGTAAAGAAATTCGTAGATCATGCTTGGTATTTTTCAGCTGCAACCCTGAATGGCGAGATTTTGTAGGATGGGGCCAATTTAATGCTCGGAGCGCATTTGTTAGATTTTATGCGGGCAAGGGTTCCTATGTAGATTATTGAAAGTAGTGCTTACACGTTGGCAACTTGGGGTTAGTCCCTTGGGGTACTCCGAGTCTATACTGGGCAAGGAAGTTCGCTTCCAATTCCCCGAACCAATCAATGTTTAACGCCTGTGGAGATTCAATAAATCTATCTATCACATGGATATTCCGTTGATTCAAGTGTCCTGGTATCAATTCGCTAGACTACACCCGGTTGTGACACAGGCGTATCAGCGAGGCCGATATAGCCATGGCGGCCGGTCAGGGTGGCGTCTTCCCTCTGGACAGCATGAGATGCTCTAAGAATCGCAAACTTGCGATTGTGCCAATCGAGGCTCCTCCACTCTTTTCCATCGCCCGCCGTGAATTTAACATCATGCTCTGGTCGGACCAGATAGACAATAGAGTACTTAGTCTGATTCCAAGCGTCCGGTGGAGGCACAACACGGTGCAGACAAGACTTAAGAGCGCCCTTGGAGAGAGCTGTAAGAGAATCTCCGACATTGACAATCGCATGCCCTGGTTTGGGGGCAATGTACTGCCACTCGTCTACCTCAGGGATGAGAACCTGTAGCCCTCCTGTCTGTGAAAAGACAATCGCCAGGGTGCCAATATCAGTGTGTGCAATATGGCCAACTTTCTTGTCGCTACTGCCGTAGGTGAGATACCGAAGCAGTCCAAGACTACTTGTATTTGGCACCGTGTTACGGTGGAGTTTCTGAAAAGGAATGTGCAGTGCTTGAGCAAGTGTCGAGAGGATGGCCAGGCTGTACTCATGCATATTACCAACGAAATTTTTGATCATATCTTGTTGACCGGTAATCGTTTCGGGTGCTGCGAATGTCATTTCGGGGTCAAGGTCGAAGAGAGCATTATTGGCGATCTGACCAAATACAATCAGCAAATTCTTCCAGACAGAAACCCTTAGCAATTCCTACCATATAACTTTCGAATCCATCTTTTTTTTCTTGAAACGGACCCGATGCTAAACCAGCTGCTTTATATCTAATTTCGAGCAAAGTGAGAACATCCAGGTGTCAGTCAGATCATTAAACAGCTAACGACGTGCAAGACTACTCACCCGTGTGTCTTGGATAGTGTTGATAGTTTCTCGGTATTATAATATTGTTTTTCATCCAGAGGTAGTTGGAAAGTACGTTCGGTAACCGTGACCAATTTTTCCACGTCTTCAAGTATCTTACTAGTCGCTGGATCACGAAAGTCCAAGTAGAAAAAGCCTACATCACGACAAGCAGTAACAAGATCATTGGCCGTGTCAGCGTCTCCTTGTACAATCTTTGCCAATGACACAATTGGCAGCTCCCCATAGTTAACTTCAGTCTTTGCAGCCATTTTTAGAACGAAATGAGTTGTTCACGGAAATAGTAGGTGCTCTCTTTAGATAACGGCACAAACAACTGACAATATGATCCCCTCATAGCTCAAGGATCCATGCGGGGTGCTGCCTTCATTGTGGCATTGACTTGTAACAAGTGCACCATGTCCAGCTTGACCATACGAATCACGCCACTTTCAGCTAAGCCCTGTTGATCATAAACTCCTATTGGTAAATTTGCTAGGTGTAAGAAACCAGGACACGGTAAGCATACGTAGGCCACAAGTGTCACTATTGGTTTTCCTTCAATGTCATAAACTTAATTAAACCACGCGTAGGTAGTAAGATTGACCACCATCTACCCAATATTTAGTCCTTACACAAATCAGCTAGCTACACTATCGACGTGCAGATAACATTACGTACTAGGATATGCTTGCCGAGGACCTCGTGTTACTATAATCTTACATCAGCTTCGTGTCTGAGCAACAGATGAATGTTATTTATTGGTCAAGAAGCCATACCCTGATTCTTGATCATTTGAGCTACGTACCGAGGCCACAATATTACAGCCAAACAATGCAAGTAGTAAAGAAATGCCACCAGAATACAGCGCTTTTCGCTTACGACTTACGACTTACTCTGTTGGGTGATATAGTTCGAGCATTATTTGCTATAGCAGGGATCAATTACGAGCCTGGCAATTGGTATACAGGTATTTATTTAGCACTATTCACCATGTAACCTCATGCACAGGCCGGGATCATCCCTCAATTTGAAGCAGGGTGGTAATCGTCGCCGATAGTCGGGCTTTTCTCAAGTAAATGTTATACAGCGAAAACTTGCAACTTATTGTGTTGCGCCTCGGTCTGGATCGTTCCAGGGGAATTCCAGCGAACTCGAAAAACTACATGTCGAACTCGTTCACTTGCTGATATGGAAAGAGACACGGTGAAAAGTGGAAGCAATATGGATTTCCCATTGGCCAGTGAGTATCTCAAGGAATGGCCGTTACGACTGGACATAGTTCACCTGGATCATGGCTCCTGTGGAGGCTGTCCACACAAAGTCAGGAATGCTCAACGTAAAATAAACGACGACATTGAGTATAGTCCACACACCTGGTTCGGGAAAAACTATGCGTCGGGACTTCGAAATGCGAAGGAGGCTCTCGCTGGATTTTTGAATGCGAATATTGCTGGGTTAGCGATAATGCCTGGGACAACACACGGTCTGAATGTTGCAGCTTTTAGTCAAAACTTCAATGCGGGTGACGAACTGCTTATCACGAGCCACGCATATAGCTCAGCTCTGCTGATCCTCAAACACATTTCTGAGCAGGTGAAGGCTCGTGTGGTAATTGCCAACGTGCCTTTTCCCGTGGGCAGTGAAGATGAGGTATTCGAAAGCATTATGTCTTATGTCACGCCAAAAACTAAATTCGCCATCATTGATCACATTCCCAGCAGAACCGGTGTTATTTTTCCCATCAAGCGTATTGTTGCTGAATTCAACAGTCGCGACATCGTTACCTTGGTAGACGGTGCACACGCTCCTGGTCAAATTGAGGTTGACCTGCGGGATATTAATGCGCCTTACTATGTGGCTAGCCTCCATAAATGGATGTGTGCTCCACGCGGTCTAGGTCTTCTCTATGTGCGAGAAGACAAGATTGAGAGTACCAAACCAGTCATTGTTGCGCGCACTTGTTACTATCGGGATAGACACGCTGGAGTACACACCCAGTTTGAGCACGATTTTGACTGGATAGGCACGTTTGACCCATCTACCTATTTATCCTTGCCAGCCATTGTGAATTTTCTTTCTGCAGTAGTTCCAGGCGGTCATAGGGGCCTGGTACAACGTAATCACCAATTAGCCGTGAAAGCTCGGAAGATTATCCATCGCGAATTGGGCATACCACCAGCGAGTCCAGATGATATGCTTGGATCTATGGTCACGTTTCCGCTACCAGACACTATCGGTCTTGAGAGCCCTCAAGGAACCCTTCCTTTGCAAAAATCATTGATGGAAAATGCTGGAATCGAAGTCCAAGTCTATAATTGGCCCAAATATCCGAAACGCGTGATGAGGTTCTCAATACAAGCTTACAACAGTTTAGAGCAAATAGAGTACCTGGCTCGGCATTTGAAGGCGGCTTTGGAGGCAGAGAAAGAGCATTTAAACGGAATCAATTCTTAGAAAACACTAAATAATTGGAATAAAGAAATGCTTGGGCCTTTAAAACCACATGTGCACCTATGGAGTAGAGAATATGATCGGAACACACAGATATGCTAGGCAACACCAGAGAGTCTGGTATACAAATTGGAGACAGTGCCAAAAAGGTCCCGATACCGGAGGAGTGTTTCAGAGGTTCGTTACAAAGCGCATGTTATCTCTTTACCTTTTCGGTACTCTTATTGTAACGTATTGTCATAACCACGAGTAGGTGACCGTATAAAACAGCTCGTTTCACTTGGCTAGTAGTGCAGAACTCGTTCCATAAATCCTCGAGTCAGAGATAGCTAACGGTGAACAAAATCCACGTAGCTTTGGATATAAACTTTTATAAGAATTGGCTGAATCTCAATTGCTAAAGTTCACCCTCGCTGCGAAGATGATTTCGACACAGACACAGTAACTTACCCTTTCAGCTATGGCCGAAACATCCTGGCGCTAAATAAAATTTGCAGAAGTCTGAAGTTGGTTACGGAAGATATCCATGATATCAAAAAACCGCTTCCACGTCAAAAGTTGCCTGACATATTAAATCCAACATTCCAAGATCTATTTGACCTCGCCGTGTGGCGTGTCTCTGAGATTGTTTGTCCAAACCCAAACAACGCCCCGCCCCGATTATTCCCAACAGTTGAAAAAACAAGAGATTTGTTTTTCACTTACGACGAATGGGCGAGATTTGGCGATCTAGAATCGGAATATGGACGACTTTCATGGATGTTATCAAACTTTCCAGAAAGGGGAATTCCACTTCGTTGCGTCGACACGGTTTTACACGTCCTAGCTGGCCCATGTCTACTGAGTAGATGGAGCGAGGTTTATGAAACGCTCCGGAGCCAAACCCAGGCTATTTTGATGGACGTTGTTGATATTATGAAATCGCGGCACATGCCCGTTGGCTCCAAAACCGTTAAGCAGGACTTTTTAAATGTTCCTGTAGACTACGAGTGCGCCAATGATCTGCCCGATAACCTCTCATTAAAATTATTCAAGCAGAGTTCGCGCAGGATGTTGTCCCTTTTATTACAAGGCGATTTCTCTCGCATTCGGGAGTACGTCCAGATACACGCCTTTATCCGGGATCCAGTTGGCTCTTTCAGAAAGAACTTTGGGCAACAAGCTATAATTTTCAAAACTCTGCTTAACAAAATCCCAGTGAAAACGTTATCCATCAACGATCAAGTCTTGACTTCGCTCATGGCTCAGATGGCACAAGAATCCGCATTCCTGGCCGATCCTCAAATTAAAGATGTCACCTACGTGCATTTCAGTCGCCATCAACAACTGCCTTACATCTATGTTAAGCTTCACGAGCTCCCACGGGCAGAATTCAGTATCCCAGAGCATGTTGTTGAGATTTTGCATGAGATCATGCAAGAAGTCATATCCAGTCGGCAATGTCGCATCATTCCCATAATGGTGACATCCGTGCCATTGGTATCCAGCACCGCCAACAAGAAACCCCACAACATAATTGTCGATGGGAACAACCGAGCGACAGCAACAATGATTCTCATACTACTTGCCAATGTTGGTCTCGAGAAAACAGACGTATTTTCCAATTTTGACAATTACTGCTCCATGTATAATTTGAGTCTCAAGTGGCGTATAGATATGCGCAGCGTGCTTGACATATTATACACGACCGAGGGTAATTCTGTTTTATCGTTACTTCACAATAAACCAGACCTTCTTGCAAGATTCAAAGATATCACGCGCTTGCCGGGGCTCTTAGTGCAAGAACCCTATTTTCATACAATTTGCTTGCAGCGAAGTATTCCAGGGGGAAAACCTCATCTTCTCCAACCAATTCACCAGATCATACATAACGACGATAGTTGCGGGCTTGCCTTGCCGGCGCGGCGCTCGCAGGCCCATGGGAGACCCAAAGATTACATCCTTCTTCCACTGCAATAAGACACTTTTATGCTGCATTTTTGAGCTTGTTGTCTGATTTTGGCTTGATGTTTATGCGTCGATACCAGTATCACTATCAATTGGTCCTTCTCGTTTCATACCAGCTTCTTGAACTGAAATTAATCCCCGGTTGTACTTTCCTGCAATGACCTCACAATGACACTGGATGGCACGTTCTTTGGCTTTCTACTATATTTCAGTCGCATTATGAAACTGTTTAGTCACATATGCCTCACAGAGCACCATTCAAAATGACAACATGAATAAATGGGAATATTTTTTACCCAAGCGTAGTAATCCTTTCCTTCGCTATGCCGGTCCCGGACTGCAGTTCCCGGAACCGGCAACGCACACCGTATACAAGCTGACAGGGGTTGAACTCTTTGCTTCTTTCTTCTTTTTTGTTATGATTCTTGGATTTTGAAACTCTCAAAAGGTTCCTATGAACAGCAATGCCCGACATCTCAAAGATCGAGGATGCGTTGCGCGGTCTGGAGAATGGCACCTACCGAACTCTAGGCCTTACTGTAGGCTCCAAGAAGATCGCCAGACCGGGAATGAAGATAGCCAAGAAACGCAAGAAACCAAAAATGACCTGTCTCTCAGCAATAAAATTGCGATAACTAACAATTCGATAGACACAACACCAACCCCGACCCTTTTCGCACCGCCAGACCTGCCTCATGATGGTACCTACGCCATAATTTCTCTCGACCTCGACGCGCCGTTCACATTGTGGAATCCACTCAGCCCTGTGGCTCACTGGACTCAGACTGGTTTGAAAATCAACCAGCAGCACCAACGAGAGCTACAGGCTGATGAGGCTCCCATTGCGCGATGGGCTGCTGCTGGTCCGCCTCCCCTTGCAGCGCCACATCGCTATGTGTTCCTGCTCTATCGCCAGAACGCCAATTCGCCCATTCCATCGAATTTGAAGGAGAAGGAACTAACAATTGTGCAAAGGATGAGATTTGATGTTGATGATATGGTTAAACAGCTTCACTTGGGTGATCTTGTGGCAGTCAATTACTTCACATCGAACTAGTTACATGCGGATATTGGTGCATACTCATTACTCAAAAACAATTACTCCACCTAATACCACTTTAAATTTTCCTGGACTCTAGCATGTTTCAATAGACTTGTCGAAGTATTAAATAATTCTTAAGGAGAAACTATTCGAATAGCTCAGCCACTCATTTACCTCTACATAAGTTGTACGTTGGCTAATTCAAGTCCGATGCTTTTTTCCTAATCTAAAGTCATCGGATTTTAAAAATGAGCACAGAGTATTCTTTCTTCTCTTGCATTGCAAAATAAACATTACAGAAATAAAACTGAATGAGATTTCTTCGATAAGAGCAACCTATTGGAAATCATGGAAAGTAACGGCCACAAACATAAGAAACACAAATATCTGACCTACACAAAAAGAGCGTCACAACTTCGGCCAGGAGAGAAGGAATAGAACACTGCAAAGAAGGAATTGACACTGAGAGATGACACGAGAGAGAGAAAGGGAGGGAGAGTAAATTCAGGTGAATCTAGACAGTAATAGATGGCGTCTGAATAGCTCCACGGAAAACCGTGCCAACCACCACAAGAGGGGCTACGTAAAGGAGAACCTGAATAAGGAATGAAATGAAGCCGATAGTCTCCACAGGTCTGAAGAAACGACCGTTTGAGGTGTCTCGGTACTGGAAGCCCGTGCGTTTCTTTAGGCTAGGCACGTGTTTGAATGCGAACTTGGAGCCGCCATTGAGGATTGGGTGGTTTAATACTGTGTCTGTGAGGAAATGTTTTGACATCTGAACTAGCATTAGCCACATACTATTCAATCTTGAGTTAGAGTGTACTCACGTTGGTCAAGGCGCGATCCACAAATGGAACCCAGCGTTGAAGCTGATACATTGCGACGAGAATGCCGCAGTAACCCCGGAAAGCAGCCTGGTAAAAGTAACCCGGTTTTGAAAGTCCAAGCTGATCAGCCATCTGGTTGTCATTCATGTGTCGAACACCGGTTTCAATCAACGGTTTAGAGATGTTGACGCCTGAGAAATCGCGAATCATCTCGATGAAGTTCGAGGTAAGGACGGTGGACGCATCCGTGGGGCTGGGTTCACTCCACATGATGCTTTCCATCGTAGCCTTGGACTTCTCAACGGTCGAGAAGTAATCTGACGGGGTACCTAGAACATAGGCGATATATCGGTACACTGCTAGATATTCCTTGACCTCTTGCTTGGGTGGGTTGATGCCCAGCTTGGGCAACTGAACAAACGGGGTGTTCACACAAAAGACGCAAATAGCGTGCATGCAATCCAGCGTGCTTATAGGCGTGCCGTATTTTTCGAAATCGTAGTAGTCCGGATTTTGTTCGGCAATTTTTAGAATGCGATGGCGCACCATCGCGTGCAACAGTCGTACGCGAATGGTAGAGATATGCCCTTTACCGCCAGGCTGGAGCGACTCCAAGGACTGAGTGGCCTCAATCTGCCACTGGAAAGTTTCAAGGAATCTCTTGGGCAAGACAGGGACGTTGAAACCTCCGGTTCTCACGAAGACCTCTGCGGTCCCCTTCGTTGACTAGTGCCTGTTAGTGCACGTACAGAAATAATTCCCTTGTTGGAATGAACATACAGCATTTTCTCCGAGGCATCCCTGGAGCACAATGCCAGTAATGTTCGGCGCCAGGTACCGATAGAGGAAGGTCTGGCCCCTTTCAATCTCTTCCCAGTCCACCCAGTCAGGGACAGTATGGGTTTCCTCCCAGAACTCGGTCAAAGTTGCATCACTGGCATAGTTTTCCTTCAGCACTGTGTACAGATCCGGTCTCTTCGTACCCTTCGCCTGTTGCTGGGACTCCACAATGGCAAGCAGTTTCTCGACAACAGCCAGCGCAAGGTCATCACCTTCTTGGCTCAGTGGCTTCAGCTGCTCTGGCGTCAAATGGTTCTCGGTCCATTCGAACTCATGACCCCTGACATAACGCTTGGTATCAGCAACTCCCTTTTCCAAAGCCATTGTGAAGATCCCCAATGAAAGTTCTGCAGTGAGGTTAGAATAAGTACAACCTTTATATATGGTCGTGAATATGATATGTCCGATTCTCTGGTCCAAAATGAGCTGTTGAGAGTGGATTAGTTGAGTGCTTATATATGGCTAATAGCACATGGAAATTTCTCGGCATGCAACATGAATCCGAGTTACCATCGTCTCGGTGCCTTTCCCAAAAGTTAGGCCATTACGGTGCCCTGGAAATTGCAATGCAAAAGAACGTCATTGGCTCTTCGAGTCATTTTTCTGGCACCATTATTGGATTTTAAGTTTTGGATTATACGGGGCAAAGCTTGTGGCGAATATCAACGTTGGGTGCCATACGGTAGAGATAATGAAGTATCTGACTCGTTTGGTCCAGCTCTCAACATCTCATGTCTTCTATTTGCCTATACATGGCCTTCAGATATTGATAACTTCTACACTCAAACTGAAAGGCATGAATTGTGAAAATTTTAGCACCAGCCATTGTTTGGGTCTCCAGGATGCGATTCGAGGGAGAAAATAGAACCACTTACTCGTTTGACCCAGTTTTTGGCACATCAATTCTCCGTCTGCGGGGACAATTTTCCCAACGTGTTTATGTTTTGTAAACTTTATTTACATCGCACAAAAAGTGGCGAAAATGAACGATAGCCATTAAGGATTTCAGCCTTTGGGACGCCCTACAGAGATAAAATGCAAGACACCGACTTGTAACCTAGCTCGCTGGTAATTGAAGGACGCAGTTCGTCTCGTAGATTACTGCGTTAGTAGTGGTAAAGCGATCTACGCACGATGAAGTCATCTTGCAGGCCAGGTCTGTGCAGTATGAACTTTGAAGAGCGGCAGAGTCGGTAGAGTTTCACGGAGCATTCCATATGTTGGGTAGGGGTCCTGATTCCTGGGTCCATTAATTAATATTAGTAGCACGGCGTGCGCCGAACACGCGTAAGATGTGACGTGGGTCATTTCTCAGAATAAGTCGTTCCACTTTCTGGTCCAAATCGAGTTCTAGCCAGCCTTTTCTTACCTGAAAATGGTAATTCCTCTCCGATTGGGCCGATCTCGGTGGCAGTTCTATGCTAAGCTGATCGCTGATGCATAAGAAGACATCGAGGTACGTGCATAGGCCCATGTAGTGGGCCACGTATTTGAAATAACCTTATTTAATATTAATGAAATCAATTTTATGGGATTGGTTCGCTTGCCCCTCTCTAACCCACATTAAGCGTTGTAGAAACGAAACCAGTTTCCTATATTTGCTAGACGATGCTTAGTTTTCTCCCCAATCTCCAACCTTTAGAAAAATTTAGCTTGCAAAGTCTTTGTAGGCACTGTATGATTCCTAAAGTTATTCCGTAACCCTAGATGGGTGAGATGCCTGTCGTAGACCCTATGTAACGTGCTATGGAATATACTTTCAAGTCTATAACCGATCAGGTTAGATGCCCAAATAGACCCCAAGTTAAAGCAATTTTATAACGTCAGGAAAGTAAGCGTAAATGCTAGCCAATCAATACAATCCAGACATGCGCCATTTAAAATTACTCAACTTTAACTTGACTCAACTATCAAAACCTAATTCTTGGCATGTTCTATCGCTAGATTCGCTGTGGCACGGTTCGTTGATAAGCGCGCCAGCGCTCCACAGACGTGACTCGCTAAGAGATCCTCGAGCATATCGTTCGTTTGATCCAGACCCCGACAGCTCAATAGCTCGTACCTTAGTACTCCGTAAAGGAGGTTAATGAGCCCACCGATTTTTCCCACACATGTCTGCTGGGTCGCAAGCTCGGCCCGGTTCACAATGATGGGCGGAAGATCCGGATAATAAGAACAAGGAATACAAGCAGCCATTCTTAATCAGTGGCGTAAATAGACCGAGGAGGAGGATAGACCTCTTTCAATCTTTCTTTCGTCATAGAAAGACCACAAAACAGAATTTTTAAGTATTGTATAAACTCTTGTCACCGCTCTCTTTTTCGATTTCTGCATACACACAAGTGCTAGAAACATGATCGAAGAGCAGGCCATCGTCCGGGTTACTTTGCCCGACTTGTTTGTCGGTTTCCTGGCTCGAAAGCCCGTGCTGCATTCGGGCTATGAACAAGCCCGTGTAGCTTCAGAATTATGGCTTTCAGAGTATGTGGTTTGGTAAAGCGTTTTATCAGTTGCTGACATTTTGAGCAAGGCTGTGCGATTTGACCCCCAGTTTTCGAAAAATCGTTCATAAACTCGATATTAGTTATTACTGCGCCATCTTGCTACCTCATGTCGACGATGACTGTTTGCGTACAGTCTGTGACTGGATGAACTGGGTACGCAGATATCCTATAATCTTCCAAACACACGTCTATCAGACTCTAACTCCTGATAGGTTTTCCCATTTGACGATGGTGCGCCAGGCAGGTCTATCGTGATTGAGACGGTCAACTAATGATCTCCTAACAGCACTGGACAATGGCCCGCTTAAGGAAAAGCCAGAAGACGTGCGAGAATTAGTCAACGATTTAATACAAATACTCGATACAAACACAGCCCACGAACATCAGAACAAACTCTTGCTTGCTTTCGAGTCAATTTGGCTGCGCATCTGTGAGGTACGTATAGTCCTGTGCAAATGTCTGGCCTGCTTAACATCGAAACTAATAAGTTATTAGGACTCTTGCCCGGGCATCCAGAAACGCTTTGCAAGCTCCATGCGGGATTACTGCGAGGCCATCTTTCAACAGGTTGTTCTACAAAAGGGCAGCGACCAACGACGTCTCGGAGTGAAAGCAACGCTGAAAATGCGGCGACAGTCAGTTGCAACAATGCCATTATTCGCTTTAGTGGAGTGAGTTACGCTGCTCCGAAGAAATTTCAATAAGGTTCCTAATCATTGGTCGCAGATATGCATACGCATTGCGTCTTCCAGATTATGTATTCGGATGCAACAGCATCAAAGAAATTCAACGAGTCGGCACCGAACTGGTTCTATTGTGAGATATACTTTTTATCTTTGTGGTTCAAGGGAACAGTTTACTTATATCCGTCTTAGGCAAAACGACCTAATATCATACCGCAAAGAGAAGGTTTGTGCAATTTGACTACGAACATCAAGATCAATCATCTAACATACCCATACAGGCACTGGGCGAAAGCCACAACATAATATCCATCTACGAGCAAGAAGGATACACCATCCAAGAAGCGTTCGACGAAGTAGAACGATCATTGTCCAAATGCTACCGCGACTGGTATCTCGCATTGGCACAGCTACCTAGCTGGGGCGAAGAGATCGATGCACAGGTGCAGCTGTATATTGAGGGTGTCCAGAATGCCGCCCTTGCCAACATCCACTGGAGGTTAGTCTCACTTGCTTCGCTTCGACCAGCGAGGTACCTGCTTATTGACTCTGTTTTTCGTACAGTTTCCGAATAGATCGATATTGGGAAAATAATCAGGACGTGCGCAAGACACGAGTTATTGAAATTCCAGTGAATAGCGTCGCGCCAAAGCGGCGAAAGGCTGATATCGACAGTGCGAACGGTGGTTTTTTATTTTCAGCTTTTGTTCTGCTAAGCGTGGTTTTCGGCTCGGTATTTGCTGTTCCTCGAGTGTTTGATTTTGCTTCGTGAAGAGAAAACTTCATCGAATGATTGGTACATATTTCACGTTTGGTTTTGTGTCTGATGTATATAACTATCGCCTTCCTTGGTATTTCCTTCACTACCTTATTAATATAGATATCAACTAATGCACCTTGCATTATGAGGTCCGCCACCCAAGCCAAACATCCGGAGTTGATAGAACCACACCACAACTATCAACTCAAATCTCCATGCCTTGAACATTGACCACAGTACGTGGGTTCACTCCTGTAAGCAACACCCACACGAACTTGTGGTACCAGAGTATAACAATAAAGACCTATTGTACACAGGTTGATGGCTTATGCATGTGAAGATTGCGCTCCAAAAAGAATAACTGGACAGCCGAATATTGATCCGCATTTGCGGTTTAATCTTAAATTTATTTGGCCGAAAAATTGTGGTGAGTTAAGTTTATCAAAAGCATTGGATGTTTATGCGGCAAGAAAAATGAGAGAATCGCCTGGTGATTGATCCTGAGAATATCTTGGGCAGCACTCAGCTATAGTTTCACCGGGTTGGAATCCCATTTAATTTGCACGTAAATCATATTCTCTTCACCCGTAGTTAATCGATTGATCGATGGATGGCAATTGCAGTGGCGTCTGTAGCAAAACCAGAGATTTACTGCCCAAGAGATTGAAGTTTTTTGCTGCAACCTTTAAGATGTTTCGAGCTCCGGCCTTTGACGGTTGCTCTCATCTAGCAAATTTTAACACTAAATCAAACATTACTTAAATTAAACTTTTCATCATAAGCATCATAAGAATAGAGTATACAGATATTGATCTTATATACTAAAAATGATACATGTATTAGTCGGAACCGCTGCATCCAGAAGTGGTGAATAGAAAAGAGATCTCTAGTAGTCCAGAGCCCTACTCACTCAAATCTGTAACAAGCCATGGTAGGTTTAAATTCTGCAGCCCTCTATAACATAACGAGGAGATGAGAGGTAACAATTTACGTGTCATAAGTATAATCAGGAGATAGAGATATTCAAAGTATATATCAATGGATAGTTCTCATTCAAATGTTCATTGTGTCCATTTCATGTACTTTGTGTTAAGTATATACATGGCTTTCAAACATTACAAAAGGCTTTTGAAACTTCACCTTTAGACTTACATGTATGTTAATAGATTCTGAATAGAAAGGACTCACCAACTAGCCGAAGGCTTTATGGTGCGGTTGCTTACTTTCTGAGAATAGAAACATTAACAGTAAGACTATGGTATGAGATTAAATAAAATGCTATATATATTCTGTAGATACAAAAGACACTTTGTAGTGGATTAATTAAAGTCCGACATAGCGGTCATTGTTGAAACTAGGCGCCCAAGCTGCAAGTCTCAAGTGCTAGTGAGGTTGGTGTGGCGCCAGCTGTAAACTCATAGGTTGACTGCTTAAAAGACTAAGTCCTTTTCATTACAGTTGTCAAGAGCAATATACTCTAGTCTTACTTTATTTTTTTGCCCTTCGTGTCTCTCGGTAGCGGGATGTGCCTTTGGTCGCGGGATCCGGCATGATAAGTTGCAGGCACTGGATACGCATGCAAAGGGTTCTTTAAGGTATCAGCTATAGAATCAGGGCTATGACGCCATACTTGCCACCTAGCGCTTTATATAACAAATGTAGGATTGGCGAGGCAGACAGACTGTATGCAAAATAAAGCTTACTGTTGCTGTTTATCAATAGTGCAGCCTACGGTGGAGAAATGCGAAACCCAAAAATTCGACGCACACAGCAGAAGTGTACATCATTATCCCATTCAGAAGCTAAGAAGCCTCGCTTCTCGAAGACGAAAAAACGTTGGAAATTTTTAATGTGATGCCGAAAATGGACATAGTAATCGCGTATGACAATACGTGTACCTTGCTCACGATTCGGTCAACAGATAAATCTAAGCTCATAAAGAAAATACAAAGTACCCATGATAATAATGTGACATATGCACCAGGAAGAGCCCATGTCTTGTTGAGGAAAACCCAAACTCGATTGGATGGTAAACAAAGGAATTCTTTTATTGCAGCGCCAAACGCATAATATGCAGGTCAGCAACAAGACGCATACAACATCTTGCTGGAAAACGGCCCCAACTCAAACACTAAAGGTTATTTCCTGATGAGGAACTAGGTCCTGGCGACTAGTACGGAGTATTTTGTCCGTACCACACTCTTGGGACTTTCAATCTCACCGGTCACATCACATCACCTAAAATAATGTGTAAATGATTTGGCACAGGCAAGCGACTGGAACAATACTTTGTTAGAAAAACAGCAGCAATGTCCGAGATAGGAAGCAACATGGACGCTTGCAGACTGCAGAGTCCCCAGAAATCGCATTCTTGTCTCATGTCGTGCAGCACTACTCAGCGTACGTCTCATTTATAATTTTAGGCTCCCTTGCGGAACTCAAGGTGGTTTCTCATTTGTTTACCTCTTGATCCAGTCTCCGGCAGTGTGCAGGTGGGTATAGAAGTATTATTATAAAAGATTAATTAAATATTATTATCACCAGAGTACGTATTGGCTTTACATTCTACTGTAGCACCCGCGGGCCGATTGCAGCCGATAGACAGGCGTCCAGTCTCGATTAGGCAATACGGAGTAGACTTAAGACTAAACAATAATAATGAACACTACGTACGTATTGGTACATGTAATCACCCCACAATGCTCCGCATTCATCCTACTACAATAATATACGGAGTACTCCGTACGGATATGGTTTCAAGGGCATCGCAACGTGGTCTTGAAATTGGAAGTTTAAATTAATCGATGTTTTAAGCCATGGCCCACAAGTCTAATTGTCGGCACAAAGCGTCGAGATGCACATGAAATACACGCAGTGGTACTCCGTGCTGTTTGCGAGTTACAAATATTGCTATCACGTCCTACTCAATTTGTGGCATCAGCAGTGTCAAGAACACTGTTCCAGATGAATAATTCAAGGATAGCCCTAAAGACCACCCCATCAGTGATTGGGATAATGCCATGCGATACGATCCAAGGCCCTCCCCCAGGCGCTAAAATTACGAGATCCTTGCTGAATCCTCCCCTAAACCACAATCCACAGCACCACATGGAGGATCAAGAAGTGATAGGAATTGACAGTACCAGAGGACTTTGTCGCGACAGAAGACGCATATGATAATTAATACACGATTGACAATTCAAGGGATTACAGGCTTGCAGCCTTAGCCACTATTTACCGGATGTGTTAAGTTGTTAACAAGGGTGTCTGGTATAAAGCCACAGCCCTTGGTAGCTAAGCCACTTCTTTCCGGATCTGTTTAGGCCAAAGCCGATAGGGGCGCGACAAATGTGAGGATGACTCAACACGTGTTTGGGGGATGAGCGTTAACAATCTAACCGAGACTCTAAAATGTGGTCTCACCACTAATTTAGTAATTCGTGATGCCTGTGTCATCAGCGTCGAATCATACGACGCATGTGGGTGCTGGGCCTGGCCCCCATGACTGTGACTGGCCGGGGCTGGCAGGGAGGATGTCAATCTTGGGCCTTGCTCTGAGTCAGAGCGAACCCTAGGGCGGGCTAGGGTAGGGCAGCGTGCAAAAAAAATAAAATAAAAGTAAACAAAGAGTACTCCCTATTTCGGAAAGTCCACCAACGATCGGAGAGGGATTGTCGAACTTGGTGTCATTCTCAGCACATCGTCCGGGGCTGCAATTGGTTGAAATGAAGAAAATAGGAGTAACCTTGCTCCACGAGTCCACAGAATCTATGATTATATGGTACTAGTATGACGAGCCGTCCCTCTTTCTTGGACGCATTCCACGTGGGCTGATCATGGTGCAAGCCAACGGATTATCCAGCAAATCTCTCCCTTTGTCTGCTGTTGGCAACACGCAACCCGTACTCAATAGTATGTAATAATTAATACGTGTTACTTCCACGTACTCCGCAGCCGTACACTCTGCTGTTGGCCACAATAATGGCATCCGGTGACTCCGAATGTGGTCTGATCTGCGGTGGTAATGACGTACGGAGTGCGTCTCCAGGGGCCGCTCAATAGTAGTCAACCCAACTATTGCCTAGCTAGAAGACGCTATCGCAACTGGCACGAATGGGAATATTAATGGCGCTGTGGTCGAGCTCACAGCACATGACATGAATGATGATACAGATAGACACCGCATCTTGAGAGTGCTACTCGATCAGGGATAGACCCGAGTTCGATTACTTGCTCTGGACCCAATGGCAAAAACGGTAACACGAGAAACCGGGGTCGCACGACGGCCAAAAGAGGGGCGGGGCCACCAGCCACAGGGCCCTACATTATTAGTACACTACATATCAGACCAAATAATGGACCAGACCAAAAGGATTGGGTCCCCGAATCCTTCGGTTGGATGACTGCGGTACGGAGCATGCTCGTTGCCTCTTCGTCACCGCTTCCACGTGGTGACGGATCACCTTGTTTCAAATATTTACTCTAATTAGAGTTTCTGAAAATACAAGGAGTAGCAGCTAGATCTCCTGTTCCTGCCCGAGCCCAGTAATGGTCTAAATAGTTCTGGTGCCCCCCGTTGTTGAGACTACGATTTACTCCCTTTGGCATTTTCCCACCTCGGATGAAGGCTTCTACATACCCCGGCTTCGATAACAAGAATAACCGAGTGGAATAGAACCGATTGCATTATAATTAGAAGATTTTCCATTCCTCGACTCAACATTCACATCGCAGAGCAAAAGGGAATACAGAAGAAACCGGGCGAAATGGTTGGACCGAAACTCGCCATGAAGTCCACCAGACACCAGCCCAGTACACGTTTGATGCGTACGACAAATGATTCCAAGCCATTCTCCAAAGTACGTTTTGCACTTGGTTGCCACGACTCTACCCGCCAGATACTGATCCAGATGATTGTATACAGGACCTGAAGGAGCTCTTTGCGACACTGATGGTTAGTTTGAAGCTGGGCCAGAATCGCGTGCGCCTGACCAAAATCGACCACACATTTACCATCGATGAAGCTGTTATTAATCTGGGCTCGCTCAAATTCACACAGTCCGCGCGTATGCCGGACCCTAAGAACCCCAACCGAATAATCACGACGACATCAACAACGACATTCTCAATGGGCAGGGAAATGGCTCGCTCGATCCTGTTCGACTTCATGCTCGCTCGTCTCATGGAACCCTTAAATGGCACGATGACACACTTCAGTAAAGGCACCGTCTGCCAGATGACACCCAAAGGTATCGCCACTTTGCAGATATTCTGCAACAGGAACGGAATCACAGCACCGCATGTGCTTCGAATACTGCAATCGCCCCGGAACAAAATGACCCTCCTCACCCTGGAGCGTGACATTGAGACCGACAAGGTCTTGACCGACAGACAGACCATGGAGGTCATTTTCCGTCGCTTTGCTGGTGCAGAGGGGCCCAATATTCGCCCAGCCTCGTCAAACTCGGAACTTAACAAAGTCGAGAACAATAATGGCGTGGCGGGTGTGAAGCTTGCGCGAGACTCTCGCGTGAATGGGAAGCGATATGCATACACATTCAGTGGCACTGCGGCCGTTGACTGGTTGATGGACTGCTGCACGGTGATTGATGAGCGTGAAACGATCCGAATTTGTGAGCAGTTTATCGCCCACGGGCTCGTGGCTAGTGTCCAACACTATGACAAATCGTCCCAAGAAAAGCACAACACCACAGCCATCGATGAGGGTCTGTTCGACACATCGCGATCCTCTTTATATGCCTTTACCTCTAGAGGGCTGAAAGTTTGCGGTTGGGCCTCAGCCTCCGACAAGAATTCCGAAAAGGCGGGCTCTGTGGTTGGAGTTCCAGTCTGCAGTGCAGACGTATCCAACAAGGCTCGTTTGGACTACGTTCTAGCAGACCCGTCCCTGCGACTGCTCTTTCGCGAGTTTCTATGCGCTTCTTTCTGCGAGGAGAACCTGTCGTTCTACTGCGATGTATCTGAGTTCATTGACCGATACAAGCAGTTGAACCGTGTGAAAGAGTTGGAGCAAATGTCTAAAGTTCAAGAAACTCTTGCTGCTGCTTACAGTGAGTAAACCCAGACAAGATACTCTTTTTCGGCCAATCTAATCAGATTATAGGTCTATACAATGCTTTCCTGGCACCTGGCTCTCCGTGCGAACTGAACATTGACCATAGCCTGCGCAACAATTTGGCATCGAAGATGACTAACATCAGCGGCGACGAGAAAAATTATCCGACCCATCTCGCCGACGTCGTTGCTCTGTTCGAGCTTGCTCAGCAGAGTGTCTTTAAGTTGATGGCTAGCGTAAGTACTAAATGGACACAACATGTTTCTGAGAACACTCGACTGACATTTCATGGGATACAGGACTCGGTTCCCAAGTTCTTTCGCACACCGAAATATATGCCGGTCCTACAAGAGCACGAATTCGAACCAACAGACTCCTCCAGTCGCTCCTCGTCACCCAGCGCTGCATCGAAATCGAGCACATGATCGACTAGGTGTTTTCTTTACGAGCAATACGATACTATTTCTGGATACCTTTTTGTCTTTTTCACGGTCCATCGCGCCGATATTTATTCGATTTATTTGTTAGACACTGTCAAGTGGGCGCTGTCTGATACCATTTATACATGCATATAGATTTGCTACTCATTTTGCTTTATTTTGATTTATTTCGGGATTTGCTATTTTACACTCATTGGGACAGAAATACCCGCATAAGTTGGCGCGGTTTTCAATTGGGAGAATTGTTTTTTCTTGCTTTGTTTCGACTGCAGTTTCATTTCTTCTGTATATATACTTCATCTCCATTTTCACTTTGACTGGCTAGCGGTAGCAATTGATCAAACCCTTACCTCGATTCGAATTTTTGATCTTTTGCACCTTTATTTTTCGGGGTATACACTGAAAGTTCTCTGCCGGTGTTGAATACAAATGTAGACTCGGCTTTGTGCTGTTAAACCCTGTTTGACGCCGTGAACGCTTCGAATTACAATATTCAATTGAATGCTCCGATCAATTGATTTCTGTTTGATAACAAGGACTGAGTACCTAGGCGAAGCTTTTTTGATCAATATTCATCTTGCTGACAATTTCTATATTGGGTGGGAATGTGTGTCTAAGGAAGAAAGAACACATCAAGTGTTATAGCACATTTTCTTCGTACTCCAAATTTAAATAGTGCCCGTACACAACGCCCAAAAAAAAATTCCGCCCAGCAAAAATACATAAAAAAGTCAAGTAACCGTAAGGCAATCAAGAGTTCCTTGTCAGAAGGTCTCTTAATGGGCCTTGAAACCGTTGGCGTCCTCTAACGAACCAGTCGACCAACAGCAACAGTGCCATGCCAACAAATACGGGACCTGCATAATTCATATTATCCGCGGTGACAGGAATCTTCGTCGGAAAAGGAACAAAGACAACAATGAAAATACCAAAAATAATGGCATACAAGTTTACGGACAGGCCCCAGCGTCCTAGGGTCCAGGGCCCCCACTGAATAGGCTCTCGGGTCTTGTCAAAACGGCGCAGGACAAGGAGGGCAATAGGAATGATGTAGGAGATGTAAAGGGAGCATGTGCTTAGTGCTAAAATGGCACTGAGGGCGGTTGAGGAGCCGATGTTGATCAGAGACAGTAATATGACAACAATGCAGACGAGGCCGATGGACCGGAAGGGGACGTGAAAACGGGAATCAATCTGCTAGATATTAGCCATCTGGAAGGAAGAGAAAAATTCAATGAGAAAAAGAAAAACAACATACATGAGCAAAGAATTTGGAGAATGGGAGTCCTCCATCTCGAGCAAACGCCCAAGTAAGACGAGAAACTGATGCCACGACTCCGATACTAGACATGAGTCCAATAATGGTGATACCACATTGCATTACAGTCGCCGCTTTTATGGATCCAGTTGCAGAGTAGAATATCTGGATGCTGGGAAAGCCCGTCGGAGTGTTAAGGGCTGCAGTCAAGTCGCCAATGCAGAAAAGGAGGATCAGGATGAAGCTGAACGCCAGAGTGCCGTTGATGATGATCGATTGAACCAAAATTCGCGGTACCACTTTGGAGGGGTTTCGAACTTCCTCGCTCATGTGAATGGCGCCATCAAAGCCTGACATTGTGTAAGTAAAGCATGAAATCCTATAAACGAATAGAGAACAAACCGAGGAAACAGTATGTAACAGTCAGCATGCCGAGACACCAGGAAACCCCATCACTCCCCCAGCCACCATTGTTCATCACAGTCTCAAAGACAAATTCGGACGTACTCCGACGAGCGAGCAGAATCAAAGGAACGCCGAGGGCGATGAAGAAGACGATGTGAAAAATGCCTCCGAGCAGCTGAAGCGAGGGTAAGATTTGAATACCCCATACATTCACGGCAAATGAAAAGCAAGTCAGAAGCCACATAATTAAGGTACTCTGCCAGCGAGTGGGCACATAATCTGGGTAATTGAGAACGACCATGCCCTGGATTTGGCCGGCCACGAGAAAGAAGATGCTGGTCGTCGAAGCTTGCCAGGCAAAAACAGTTGCCCAGCCTTGCATCCAAGTAATAAACGGGCGAATTCGAGGCGGTGCGAACAAAGCAGTCCAGTGATATTGAGCGCCGGCAATGGGACAAATAGATGCCATTTCGGCCAGGGACAGGGCTAGGGCCATGGTGCCCGTGAGGGAGAGCAGCATCCCCCAAACCAGCGATGAAGGTCCACCATTGAGAAGTGAAGTTGAAAAGCTACTTGCAATTCCCTCCCATGATGCAAGTAGCGTCACTGACAAAGCGAGGATCGAAAGTGAATCAAATTTCCGCTGCGTGTCATTGCTCCCTGTTAGTCACCAAGTATCGCCGACATTTTGTTTAAAAAGGCGTCACTTACGTCTAATTTTTTGCGCCCACTGGATCCTGTCGAATGTATATAGGCTTGGCCCACGTCGGACTTCTTGTTGGCGTGGTTGGACCTGCTTGAAGTCGGCGGTTGTGCTGTGGACTCGATTGTCACTGTGGTCTGTCGTTTGACCCCAAAGGGACCCATCTCTATGTTGTTCTCGTTCATCTTGCCCCAAATGCGGTCGAAAAAAAGACCTTTTCCGTGCACGAACGCCAGTATTTGGACACACTTGTATTGCGATGGCGAGTTCGGAGTCTTATCAGTCGCAAGGTGACATCAGCAGCGGAGTGCCCACATGCAAATACCCAGTCCATACGCCTCGGGGTATGACCAAAGCAAAGTATTACTAGTAAAGCTTCTCCTGACTAATACTATCACAAAAATGGCGCCGACAGCTGCCGAGAACTGCCCAATAAAAATTGTCTAACTGATTTATGCCGTAGCTGAACAATCCACCAAACGGGCAGATGCCCACACGACACCTCACTCGATAAGCGGCATCAGGTGCAAATTAAATGACGACGTACTAGTAATAGATCTAGAAGCCCGATAGGGCAGTTACTTTCGTTCTGGCGCATTTTGGCCTCGCAGGCCCATGCTAGCTCAAAACCATGTCTCGAGGTCTCTAGTGGCGTCTAAACCAATGCGGTTGCCGGAGTGCCGATTTTTTTTTTTTGGTCTTTTTTATTTAAAATTCCAGTGCTGACCGTCCTAATTTTCCGTCAACCTTTGTGATTAAATCAAATAGTTCCTCTTCTCATCCACTAATCAGGTCTCCGAAGCGTCTGGCATCGAAAACCAGATCCTACTGTGATCCGCAGGTCACGGGCAAATCGGAGCCTCATCACACCGTGAGTGGCTATGGACAGTGGACCAAGGAACGAAGATCGCTGGGCCAATAATAGTCACCGCCAGGCTCGATTCTAAGTTTCTCACCAACTCAACTTGGTATCGCTAGGGCAGGGCACGGAACATTTCAGTATGCACGCTGCGTGGCGCCATGGGTTAAGCTTGCGGCACTAGCTGCTTTTCGCGCATGCCCGATCCTGGTCACCTTCTGTTTCTAGAGCAAGTCTTTCTGTTCTGGGTTATTATTATTGTCTCTGTTCCTGACGCGCTTATGCGGCGCCCTTTCTCAGCTGCGGCGTGCTCCGGTCTCGGTGGACTCTGGAGGAGTCGAGTCGAGTCTTGTCATGTCTGGGGCAGTGTCTCTGCATCACGATCAATTCATATTCTCACTGGCTGGCTGGCAATTGCTGGGCTGTCCCCTCGCTGGCGACTGACGTGCATGGGAAGGGTCTCCAGTGTGATTGAAGATCGATCCTTCTCGAGGCCGGCGCCGTTGGGAAATAGTAATCCTAAGTACGTACTTAACTCAATGTAGTAATAACAAGGCAGAAATTGACTGCGATAAGCCCGGCCCTAGTGGCCACTGCGATATCACCACCGCACCAGTTGATTAGTCGCTCACTCCGGGCGTTGCTTGTCTCGTGTAGAGCCGGTCCATAAGAAGGGGGATGCGCCATGCGACGCAACAGCGAATGGCGATCGCTTTGCGCGATACTACTACGAAACCGTACCTAGGGCCTCGATAACTAACAAAGACAATGTTAAGAACAATACATAGCAGAGTCCTATTGCACGGCCGGCCCACAGGCGGCGCTGTCAACAGACTCAACACAAAGGCCACCACGGCGTTTGCTACCGAAAAGAATCTAGTTGCTGGGCCTCCGCCATAAACTAAAGGCATTGGATGGAACTGTCACCTTCTAAACTGGCTCTAGCGAGAAATTTTCTCCACAGACCCGTACCGCGCACACTCCCAGCGATCCTGGCAGCTGCCACTGGCTGTCGGTCCCTCTAGCGTAGATAATGTGATAGCAGCGCCAGAAACCGCGTGCACCGCCGGCTGATTGAGTTTATAGGCTTGTGCAAGCATTTCGCGATGGACCAATGGTGAAACGCAATCGGGCGAGGTTTCGCCGATTCTCCTCACTTGTGGAACCTTTTCCTTTCTGTTTTCCCCTCGACCTAGGACATAAACGCATGGCATATTATTCTCCGAAGAGAAACGATGAAGACATAGGAATCGTTGTGTGTTCTTCCACGGTTCACGCTGCATCTGGAAAACAGTCGCAGCTTCATACATTGACCATGGCAATGGCAGGCCTGGGCGCCGGCGTGCGTCCTCCGATATTTCCTATCACTGAAGACGACCACGGCGGTTTCTCTGCTGTCTCTGTGTATACTTTGCTGGTTCTCTCAGTCTTCGTGGTGGCGACGCGACTGTCTGCAAGATATTATATCAGTCGTGTCGTGCAGCTGGACGATTACCTTCTCGGAGGAGCTACGGTGAGTTCCCCGACTCGACTTTTTTTGTTTTCCACGGCAATATGTCTAATCGGACTGCTAGGTTCTAAGTATTATCCAAAGTGTATTTGTGCAGCTCGCCATCAGCCATGGCCTCGGCAAAAAACAAGACATTGTTTTGTCAAACGATCTTGACCTGTTCCAAAAGGTAAGGCTTTATTTTATTTCCAATTTTCTCGGCTTCAGCGACAACTTCAAGTAATCTGGAAATTGATATACTTGCTAGTACTGGTACGTGGCACAAATACTGCTCATTGCAACCGTTGCCCTGAGCAAACTCTCTATTGGCCTGCTCTTTAAAAACCTCATGAGCAAGGGACCTCCATTCATCACAAACTGGACCCTGATCGCAACAATCGTTGCTTGGGCAGTGGCATCGATCGTCGCACTGGCTGCGCGGTGCTCTTCACCTCATCCCTGGGAGTTTGTGAGCGGAAAATGCATCGACCAAGTGAGAATATACCGTAAAATCAGGATTTCATTACTCATACTGACCGCTTTTTAGGCCGTGTTGTTCCGTGCTATCGGCGCTATAAACATCATCACAGACCTGGGTCTCATAATTCTCCCTTGTATGGTCCTTTGGGGAGTGCAGGTCTCTACAGGCAAGAGAGCCCGAGTCATCGGAATGCTATCCATTCGACTTGCGTAGGTCTTACTACTGAAACCCTGAAAAAGTCCAACATTAACAGCTCCTTAGCGTTCCTATTGCGGTCGCATTCCAAATTCACTACTATAATGTGTTTGCCAAGTCTAGCGACAAATCGTGGACGGCCATCAATGCCAGCATCTGGGACCAGTATGTCTGCTCTGTTTCCGCTATCTCATTGGGTGGAAGCTAACGATGACCAGGGCTGTGATGAACATCAGTATTATTGCCACATCCATTCCCTCGCTCGGTCGTCTCGCTGTCGAGTTGCAACCGAGTATCGGCGCTTTTGCCATGACGGAGAACCATGGTGTTCGAAATCGCGACAAGTACGCTCTGTCGTCGCTAGGAAATCAGTATCCTCACCAACTTTTTGGGAACAATAGACTTGGTACGCACACATCTGTGCATGGCAGTGTTGAGGCTGGCGATACAGAGAGCATGGAAGGGCTGGTGCGGGATGGCATGAATCAGAATGTGGTTACTATACAGCACACCATTGACTTCAAGGTCGAGTAGATTCATTTGTACGATACTTCAATGAGTTTCTAATTTAATAATCCTCTTCATATTATCTCTCAACCCATCACGTGAGATTCAGCAATTTGTAATCGACGCAGCCTGCATAACAAACCCTTTAAAGAAATCATCGAGGCCGGCATAGTCTTCCAGATCGGCAATCAGTGAAATATCTAGCAACGTCAGCCACATATTTCTTAACTCTTGAGCAGTACGCAACGTACAATGATCCGGCCTGACGACGACCAAAGCTCCTTTTGTGTCGTCAATTTCGTATTTCTGGTACGCAAGTCCGTGTCCAGAGTTGTAGCTCTCGCAATCAACAAACACCTTGAACAGATCTATGCTCAATTATTAGATGTGACCAGTATTGTAGGACTAGAGTGAAATACCGCGCATCCGCCAATGACCGTTCACAGGAGTGAAATAGTCCGGTATTTGCTCTTGATCAATTTTGGTATGGTCTCCGTGAAGAACGAGGATTGGCTCGATAAAGCTATCAGGATCGGCGTCTGGCGCTGTCGATCTGGTGACGGGCCCGTCATTGGATGAGAGGAAATTGGCCAACTATATTCAAACATGTTAGCATCTTTTCCAATAGTCGTCATCGTCATATGAGACTCAGCATAGGGGAATATACTGATTTAAGCCTGGTTGCATTGCTTTCCTGGTTGATATCACCTGCAAAGACTATAATCCGCCACCGGCCGTCAGCAGGAAAGGCTCGAACCAGCTGCATGGCTTTTGAATCGCAGAATCGCACGACCTGTGCACTTGGAAAGCGCATTCCCACTGTAAGTCCTGCTGCAAGGTTCGATTTGCTCCTTGCGGCAGACGTCAAAACGGAGTCTTCGTACTTGGCTGTCAGACCGGCTGTATATCTACCTGCCTTAACAAAATGTTCTGCAAACTCTTCAGGTGCAGTATTACTGGCACCAGATTCCGACGATCTTGTCTGAGACGAAAATATTTTTACGAAGAATCGGTCAAACTCGATCAGATCAGCCGCGACTTTCTCTCGCTCAAGACGATATGTCTCTAGTATAGACGGGGGGGCTTGGCCTTTGAGCACCGCAGCGACTTTCCAGCCCAGATTGTATCCGTCCTGCAGACTGATATTCATTCCCTGTCCTGCCTTGGGACTGTGTGTGTGGCAAGCATCACCTGTCAGAAAGACGCGGTTGTCTTTGTGGAAATGGTCAGCCAGTCGTTGCCCGATCGAGTAGGCAGACCACCAGAATGTTTCTGCCACTTCCATTGAATAGGGAGAAAATATCTGCTTCGCTCGCTGCTGGAGGTCTTCCAGCTGGACTTCTTTTGCTACTGTGCCTTGTGGGAGCTCGATGTAAAAACGGACCAACGAGTCTCCTTCGCGAGGAATAATCTATCTTGATCAGTAGTTTCTCACAATTGTTTTGGGTAAAGAATCATCCATACCATCAAATTTCCGACCTTTGTATGTAGGGTTGCCTTTTTTCGAATATCTGGGAAATTTGTTCTCGGATAGACATCCATTACGCCCCAAACGGCGTCTGTACTGTCGCCTACCATCTTGTACCCCAGAGAGCGTCGAACAACGCTATGCGCACCGTCACAGCCCTGTTTTGCCTTGAATAAGAAGAGCAAGTCTAAGTTAAAAAGTGGTAAAGCTCTTACAAAAACATATTTTGCCCTCACAACTTCCTCCTTTCCGTCTCGCTCTACTTTCACTTCACAAGGATATTCGTCATTGTCATGTCTCCAATGCACCCGAACACTCGTCACTGCACAACCGTAGTCTACCTGTAACCCACTGGCTTCATTCATCTTCTCCAAAAACATCCCATTTATCCGGGCCTGGTTAAGAATCAGGTGTGGATGATGCGACAGACCAGGCATTGTATCCGCTGTTCGCCCCGTCCTGACCAGCCTCTTCTCGCCATGTCCATCTGGCTGGTCAGCCCAGAAGCAGACCTCGAGCACATGATATGCGTCTTGAAGCAACTTTTCCGACATTCCAAACGACTCAAACACCTCGACCGTGCGGCATTGCACCCCGTCCGCTTGGCCGCGTTCCATCGGCCCAGCATTGCGCTCGAAGATTTTGACCTGTGATGCCGGGATGCCGGCGCAGGAGAGAAATGTTGCTGCGCATAGGCCAGCCGAGCCAGAGCCGCAAATTATGACTGGAATCTCCATTGTTGTTCTTTCTTTTTTTTTGTTCTTTCTATGTAGCGTTGTCGGCTTTAGTGGTTGTCAAGTGCGGGGAAGTAAACAATTATGTCCGGGGTTCAGATGGAGTTAACATGGAAGAATCGGTTAACAATCGATCAGCCCCAAATTGTCCAAGAATAACAGAATATGGCACTGATATCAGTAAATTTTTAATATTATTTAAAAATATAAAAAGTCATTAACCCTGTAACCGAGGCAAATGGTAAGAGGTCAGCGGCCGGCATTTAGTATCACTGAAATGCCGACCCAAATACAAGTTACTCTATGACTATGCAAGCAACCCAAAATACTCTTCGTTGTAGTATTTAAAGCAAAAAGAAAAAAGAAAAAACTCCGTCCATTTGGAATCCTTCAGATAGTATAATAATGGGATAAGATATGAAATTTGCTTCTGTGCTTCCCTCAAGTATACCACGTTGGCTGAGGAACCTCTCCCACAAGCACATATCGACCAAGTTCTCGGTTCTTGTACGCAACAGGATCATGCAACGTGTGTGTTCTTAGGTCGCGCCAGTACCTGTCCAGTCCCACCTTTAGCGACGTGGCTCTGGATCCTGTCACTTCAAAAACGCCCGAAGTCACTCGAAGCCCGACGTCAGTAGTCACGACTTTGACACTGGCAACCCACTCAGCGATTTCTCCACGCTCTTCAGCCGTCAGTTTGGCATGGTCACTGCCATATCGTGCAAACGCGGCAGCTAGATGATCCCCGGCACGGTCAGCAAGAGCTTCTGCTGCACGCAGATGGGCAAAGAAGTTTCCATAGCGCTCCAAAATGTAGAACTCTTCGGTGGGGGATTGTTTAGTATCGCCGCCAAATGGCCAGGCGCGTGTGTTCGTCGCTGTGTATTTGGAGGCATATTCCAGTGCCCCGATTGCAATCCCGAGATAGAAGTTGCTAAACACGAGTTGTATGCTGCGCTCATCAGGTTTCCTGTTGGACATAGACACAAAAGAAAGAAAAGACTCACGTCGGAAGCAACAAACTCCCCCAAGATATTTGTAGCACGCTCGGTAACGGCTTATGCTCAACAGCATCCCATCCGAGGGCATCGCCCCATGGGGCGCGGACATTGTTGATTTTCACACTGCCCGATTCTGTTAGACGCAGGCCGATGTTGTGCCAATTATGAGCAAACTGGATTCCGGCTTGATTGGTCGGCACAATAGCAAAAATATGATCGCTAGTGCCCTCCAAAACACCTTCAAGTACGGTAAGATCGGACACTACACCGCCGGTGTTGAAGTGCTTTGCGCCGTTGAAGACAATATTCTCGCCGTCTGCACTTATCCGGAGATCATTATCACGCGGGTTCACTGCACCCCCGACAAAGTAGTTATTTGTGATGATTAGTTTGTCGAGGCGGTCACTTTGCTCAGCTGTGCCGACAATATCAGCTGTCCTCGACCATAGCAGATGATAACCAAGAAGCATTCCAATCGATCTGTTCAGGTCAGTAATTTCTTTTAGTTACTCTTTTTCGAAAGACAGAATCTCACCCATCAGCTTTGGCGACTTCGCGAATCACTTTATACCCCACGTTCCAGGGCTGTCCACCACCGCCGTATTTCCGTGGGCCAAGCGTCTTCAGCAGACCCGAGTGTTTGAGAAGTTCAATCTCTGCGATGGGAGATTTGTTCTCCTGGTCCCGTGTGACTGCATCCTGGGCTAATACCTCGGCCACCTCGCGAGCACGTGTGAGCCAGCCTTGTTCATCCTGAGGGACGTCGACCCATTTAGCTTTGTATTGTTCGTATACAAGAGGGTCAGTAGCTGGGAACTGTTGCGGTTTGCTCATTGCGATCGATACCTATTTTCTTGTGAAGACTGTGGCCCTTCAAATTACACGATGAAGTCGATCTCAAATGAGATTATAAAATCAAGTCAAACCAAATTGATTATTTTGAGAGACGCAAAACACCTCAATTTAAGTACCTCCATACATTGAGATTGCGTGCTTTTTCAACTTTCTTTCACATGATGTGCGTCCATATGACGTGCTTTCGAGGTGATATGCTGCGATGGATTTTGGGCAAGGAAACCCACTTCAAGCAAACCACCCAATTTGATGGTACCAAGTGTTTAATAAAATGTCGTAATTTGTCAAAATAATTGGAAATACGGTTAAATGTGTGGAGCAGCGATCAGATCAAAGCCAACAACGACCACTCCACATCCACCTGGAACCAATACTAATGATTACAGATGGCAAAGGTAGAGTCCCGAATTACGGTCATAAATTAAAATCACGATCACTACTTGCTAAAGAAAAGGTTTGAGAAGCATGTTCAAAACGATCTTCGACAGTAATGAATGGATGAGTCGTGCTCGAGACGAGAAACTTCCACTCGGTCCTTCAATTGCAACCACACTGATTTCTGTAATGAAGACAAGACATCAAGGTAAGATGTAAAAGCCAAGTTTCTGCACTCCCTATAGTGTAGAATAGTCCTCGTTTACAGTTTAAACTTAATTTAAAGTCTGTAGGTGTGGTCTATACGCTCAAACAAATGGCCTGATATACTACATGTACGCAGTGATTCTTAAACGTTGCTTTTCATGCCGGGATTTGAGATAAATATGTACAAGCGGAAGATAAAATGTGCAACGATAGTCGAAATAACAGAACCATTGAAAAACAGCAGAGCCTTCTTTTAACCAACTCGGTAACCGGGGGACTTTGCATCCAATTCAGTGTCGGTTAAGCCATCCTCCCAGTATCTCGTTGGTTGAAAAGGAACGTGGTTTCACTTTAAAAGAGTAACGCTTGTCAGTTGATCATGCCAAATGATAATGAAGGCACAGGAAAGAGAATGACATACAAAATATCTTGGCTAACTTCTATTGGCTTGTGCAAGTGCCATTGACCAGAATACAACTGCTGCGGCACAAATCTTCCTCAAAGAAAGCCGAGAAAACGTGATCGGGGGTGAAATCGATGGAAACAATTCCATTGCAGGCGGGCCCAGTGACGAGGGTCGAGAGCTGGTCACAGTCCTTGGTGTCCGAAAGAACGACTATAGATTCGCATCCGAGGCCACACTTGGGGCTAACAACGTTGGCAACACATCCTGGGTTGAAGCTTTGCAGAGTGAAGGTGGTAGGAGGTGTTGTGACGTTCTGGGCGGTAGCAAGACCAGCCATGACGGCAACGGTAGCAATGAGGGCCTTAGGAGTGTACATTTTGGCTGGTATTGTGGTTTTTAAATAAAGATGCTTGTTTCTCTGTTTTGAGTATAAACACTGATGGTGTCAAGTACATGTAGAACTGGAAGGTCATTATAGTCGTGGGTATCGTGTCGATTTTATATCGCTGGCCCATGGCCGTGGCGAACATTATATCTACCGATGACAACGCTATTGCGAGTAATGTAACCGCGGATAAAAGGCGTAGCATTGTTTATACTAATTTTATGACCGAGGACATATCTTAAAGGTCAGGCCCATCAGATATATCTATTAGCGTTGGATGCGAAATAATCAGCAGGGTTTGTTTTGATCAGGCGTAAATACAAAATTCCGGGGCCGGGACTAAGGGCTGCTAATCGTAGGCTCCCCAGGGGCCATGCTATTACATCTTTGAGCCTCTTTATGCAGCTGTTTATTAAGCCTGGGAAAAATCGCAATTTCTCGGAAAATTACTGTACCTGGTATTAACTCTCAAGTATTCAAGAACATTTGATGTCGATTGTAAAGTCTGCTCATACGTAAAGGAAAGGTGCTCAGAAATTTGTTTAAAGCGAAGCAACTTTTGAAACATTAAGCCTCTGACTTGGGGACGCGAACACTGCCTAAATCTAACTTAAATTGATAACTTTGTATTTACCGCCGGAGGCTCCGACCAATAACTAAGCTTCTATGTGTTGGTGTTGGTCAGCCGTATATGCATGCAGGATCTCCAGTAACATGAAAAAAATCTGGAGCGTAAAGAAATAATAATACAACTCTATATTAGGTCTAGCATTGGGGGTTGATGTAACCAATTGAATTTAAAACAGGGTACATTTTACGCTACATATTCCATGCTAATGCTTAGAAGCCGGTATGAATAACATTAATGCAGATCTTATGTTAAAGTGTTCTACGGAGTCTACTTGATGTTTCGATATCTAGTACAGGGTCTCTTTTTAAGCTTGATGTTGCTGATCCATTTTGCGATTGCGTCGCATTATGTCTGCACACGGCCTGAATGGAGGAAAATCGACACTCGATGGTGGATCTTAATTGAAACCTTCAAATATGTTGGTTAAAAAGAGACAAGAAAAAAAAAAACAGATGCAGACTTTTGGAAAATGAAACATAGTTCTGTTCATTATATAGAAAAAATTGTCGATCAATGGCTCATTAGCTAAGCTGAAAGCGCAAATGATCCCCGCGCCACTTGTGCTCCAACAGTTTGTACCTGTCAAGATCTGCGATAAATACGACATGGGGTCCAGTAACAACTTTAGAAAGGCATTTGTTGATAAAAATAATCCATAATCAATTTCACTTGTTCAGGCTTGGCGATCGGAACGTTCTCGAACGCGTCGCCCAGCTCCATAACAACTTGAGTGCCATTGGAGCTGTTGGGAGTCCAGGTCATAAGAGTGCCGTTTCCATTATAAGAAATGCCCTGATTAGGATCGAGGGTTTTAGCAAAGTTGGCCCAGTAGGCGGACATCTGCTCCTGGATCTCAAAGTCCACGTCGGTAAAAGGGTACTTGTCAGCGTTGGCGTACAACGCATTGAGCGCATACATGATCTCCGACTAATGAAAAGCACCCTGATTTTGACCGGGAGGAGCATGAGCCCAGTAGTAGGTGTAAAAGGGCGATTCGGCGGATTTATACCACTCAGTTGCAAACGCCCACGATCCGATTAAGGACGTATCTCGTGCGGCGGCATTCCAGGCCATGTCCGCGATAGTTTGGTTGTCATTGTCTGGGTAGAGTTTCAAATACCGGGCAGAAAGGTTGCCGCACTTGATGGAGGTGTAATCCTCGTATTGTTCGACTGTATAATCAGTTGAGGGGCTAGCACCGGGTTCATCTTTGGTGTTGCCGGTGATGACTGGGACATCATTGGCTGGCCCATTAACGAGTGAATCAATGTACTTGGATGGTATTACATAGTCATCCAGCACAGGCTCGAATACCAGGGGATACATAGTTGACAGGGCAGTCACCCACCAGTACGTTTCGTTGGTGACGCGATCCTGGGAACCGATCAACAAGTCTTCCATCGAAAGACTGCGCAACTCGGCAATGGTCGATGCATTGTGAAAGGTCGTATAGTTGACTCCATTTTTCAGTGCAGAAGACATATTGACGTACGAACAAGCTAAACCTGCCAGAAGCGTGTCGTATGGGTATCTGATCCCTGACTCTGATATGGCCCCATGGAAGTAGCCGGTGAATAGCGGACTGTTAACAGCGTGGTAGACTTGCGAGGAGCCAAATGATTGACCAGCGACAGTAACACGTTCTGGATCGCCACCAAACTGAATAATGTTCTTCTGAACCCACTTGAGGACTTCTAACTGGTCAAGAATGCCATAATTGCCAGAGGTGTTATGACCTGTACGCTCGAAGCCCTCGGCGTTGAGCTCTGGATGCGCTAGATAGCCAAATGCATCATCGCGGCGATTGAAAGTAATTAGAATGACATCTTTCAGGGCCATCCCACCACCGTGCCACCAGGTGTCATCGCTGGTCTCGTCGGACCCCTGGTTCCAGACAATGACTGGCAGCTTGACATCGGCGGAGCCGGCGTTGGTCCAAAGATTGAGACTAAGGCAGTCGTCGCTAATGTAAGAGGCCGAATTACTAGGGCAAGCAGGGCCAAATGCAGTTGCATTTAAAGTCTCATTTCAAGGCTTACGAGCTTGAGGTGGCTTCCATCGGTTCTGATAGCCCGTGTCTGCCGCAAATGGAACGCCCAGGAAGGCCGTCACATTGGATTCGGACAGGCCAAAAAAGGTCTCCAGGGTCGATTCATTAAAATATTTAAAGCCTTGCACCGGGCCGTAAGAGGTTTTAACGACCTTATCCCAGAGCTGTGCATGAACTACTGCGGCACTCAGCGCCAGGGAGACAACCCCCTTAGCCACGGTTAAAGACATGGTGGTGAATGTAGATGATAGAGGAGTTGAGCCGATTGTCAACAAAAACCGGTCCTCTTGTCGTCTTAAAAGTTACAGCATCAATTTATTTTACTGTTTTCCGACTCCAGCTGTGTACGTACTACTTACTGTGTTTGAGACAGACGCGTGGATTCCACGTACATTCACGAGTCCGGAAGAGTTTATACCCGCTAGTAGTTAAGTTTAATTTAAAGAAGAGACTAAAAACGAGGCTGTTTATGAGCCTAATTCCCATTCAAGGGTTCGTTTGCGATGCGGGTCTTTTTTGTCATAAAAAACCGGAAATGATCGACCTTTGGATTACGTGTCGGTGCAGATAGAAGAACTCTTACCCACGAGACTACTTATATAAAGCTGTATGTAAATTATTTACATTACTACCGAAAAAAAAAAGGGCCCTAGCCGCGAGAACGCGGGACCTCATCGAAATTGATGGCCAATTTTTATTGACATTAACGATGAATCATACTGAAATGATTGTTAGTGAATCGAAATATACATGGAGAATGAACAATTCTTACCCACCACCAGACAGACCACCAGGACTTTAGTAATATTTTATGTTGTCACTAAACTATAGTAAATTCGCGTTACTTTGGACAAAAAAAAGAGGGCCCTAGCCGCGAATTGAACGCGGGACCTCATCGATGCTGATGACCAATTATTATTGACCCTAACGATGAATCATACTGAAATTTATATTAATGGATTGCTTGTGTGATGGTAGTAGGAGAGTTCTTACCCACTAGACCACCAGGGCTTGGTGGACTGCAGAGAGATTTATGGTAATTCAGTTTTCAAGGTTTCAGCTGGCCGGTGGTGTTATAAATTTAGTAGCTGGTGGTCGGGATTTTTGATTAAATAATTCAGGAGTTAACGTTAGTGCAACATTTTAAAAACGTAATGATATATACATATACATTATCCACATAGCATCCCTACCAGGATCCCTAGGAAATACGGTGGAATCACGGAGGCTGTGAGGTTCTTATATATAAAGAGGCAAGATTCATGTGTTTAACCTGTGGCAGTCTGCATAGCGCCAGAATAAAGGGATAGTTGCAACAGACTATAATTGATTTCTACTACTACTACTACTACTACTACTACTACTACTACTACTACTACTACTACTACTACTACTACTATATACATATACAAGAGTAGTATTGACATGTATATAAAAGTACATAAAGCGCTTGCGTAGATAACTAATAATGGATATTTTATTGTTTCTACATAATATTTCTATCTAGTAAAAAATATGTCGAAACAAATACTAAAGAACTATTATATGCAAAAAAATACTTTAAGGAAATGTTTCAAAAATTGAGATTTTCTAAATCTTAATATTTTTTGTAAAAATGGGTATTAATTATGATATGTCTCTATAAATATTGTGTCAAGAATTGGGGAACCTCACTGGTGTTTGGCCTGAGTCTGCAAGATCAGGCTGTCATAGATTCTCTGATTCCCAACTGAATTAACCTGCATTTTTTGGAAGCTAGCGCTTGGCGCTAAATATTAGAATACTACTTTTCTATTGGTTCAATATTGTTTATCTAGCAACCCTAAGCCTAGTACAACGAAATTAAAAGACAAGACAACAAAATTAAATTCTCAAGTTGACTATGCAATGTACAATAAACGTTGATTGCTCTTTCGAATTGCTTCGAGGACCCGGAAGGACCTCCACTCGGCGAGGATGACGAGAGAACAGCCGCTTTGGCCCAATTGGAACCGAATGAGCCACCAAAAATCCAGCCATCTGGTACAACACTACTCAATTTAATTGCTCGACTACGGGAACGATCGAGCCAGGCTAGCATTGACAGTATCCTTTTGGAATCCGGGGAACTTCCTGTACCAGGGGTTTAGGACGAGTCGCCCGGAGCGACCCCTGTTACGCAAACCGCAGACGTGCCGAACATCGACTGTCCTTTCAAGAATATGCAATTGATTGTGCGTAACTTAGTGTCTTAGGATTGAATTTGGATTGATTACATACAATAGCCGCCAAGAATACGTACTCTCTATTAACTAAGAAAAATAGACCCCACTCTCCATCAATTGGTACTGAGACTAAAACACGATGTATCCAATAGAAAGGCCTTACTATAATAAGTATAAAAATAGTAGCTTATTTGCGGGACTAGCCCCTGCTGTTTGCTTTTCCCTAAGCTACTTTTGCTGAAATAGGAAATACAAAGCGCTGGGGGCATGATGATATCTATAAAGCTGTCAGCCTTGCCCCGGGTTCACCGCAATTAAATACAGGCTACTATAGCCCACCGGCTTCAGATCATCAATTGGCTCGATTTTTTTATTTCCCCGGGGAGTATACGATGCTACTGATATAAGAAGCTAGTCTACGATTTAGGGCGCTCAAGGAATATGCTCTCCTTACTACAGTTACCAGCCTGGCTTCGCAGTATTTATTTGCTTATACCTATACGCCTGATTGCTGCTTCTTGAAACTTCACTGACCTTTAACAATATGAAAGGCAAACAGTTTGAGGATAAAGTACCTACTGTAGTGTGTATCATTGCTATTTCTGCAAAATCAGCAATCTTCCGAATGTGGCAAGTCGTCGAGGTGATTCAGAATGATTCACAGTGATTCAGTTCGCTACAGGGACGCTAGCCAAGGTAAACCTATACAGTACGACGTAACTAATATTGCCTAATGGTCAAGAATTCACCACCGCAAACTACACGACTATAATAGTACTATTAATAACACACGCGCGGTCCATTTTTTTTTTTTTTCCAATAAAATCGGGCATTCCCCCAGGATAATAAGTTGAATCAAGCCAATTCGATTTTTTCACAAGTGCTATCCATCTCAAGTGACTATGAAGATGAAGATTTCTATCGCTCATCTCTTGGCCGTCGTTGCTGCGGCCCAGGATGTCACCATCACGGCACCCACCACCGCCCCCTCCTCAGCATCAGCACCGGTTGACAAGTCCTTTCTGGGCATTATGGTCGAGACAACTTCGTGGTGGCAATACGCCAGTCAGGCCTTGTCCCTCACCCTTATCCAGAACCTGGTCAACCGCACCACCGCCCAGGTGATTGTCCGTGTGGGCGGCACCTCCGGCGACCAGGCCACGTACAATGACAGCCAGGTAAAAGGCAACTTCTGGCCGTACGGTAATGATGGGCTTCTAGCCCCAGTCTCGCTCGGCCAGGCCTTTAGCCAAGGCTTGTCTAGCGTCCCGGACGTGCGGTATATTATTACTGTCCCCTTCGCCAACAGTACGGTCGATCAAGCAGTCCAATTCACCACAGAAGCCCTGCAGCACATTGACATTAGCCAGCTCGAGGCTCTCGAGATAGGCAACGAACCGAACCTTTATGACGGCCAAGAGTGGCACGGCCATTATAAGCGCAACGCGCCATATACGCCAACGGAATATGTGACCGAGTTACGGCAGTACACAGATGCTATTCTCAACAACGTACCGGGCCTCCCTACTGACCCCATCTTTCACGTCGGCAGCCTGGCGGATAGCTCAGCCTGGTCGGCAGAAGATCTGTTCAACGCCGGCCTGGGCAGCGTGCGCAGTATCAAGGCCTTTGCGCAGCACTACTACCAGTCCTCTATCCGGTTCAGCCCCAGCATGCGTGACACGTACCTAGACCACGGGGACTCCATCCTCCACAAAGTCAACCTCAATCCTCAGAAAAACCTTGACTACTTTCGCACGGCCAATATTAGCACGCCCATCGTCATCAGCGAGGCCGGGAGTGCGCTTGGCAGTGTGAACGCGTTTGAGCGAACCATTGACACTGTACTGGGCAGCGCATTGTGGGAGGTGGACTGGGTCCTTCTAGTGATGAGTAAGGGCATCAGCGCGGTGAACATGAACCAGTGTAACGGGTGCAATTTCGCTAGCTGGTGGGCCAGCGATGGAGGAGATGTCTTTGCGCAGTACTACGGGCTGATGTTCCTGGCAGATTGGCTCGGCGTGGCCAGCGACGCCGGCAGTGATGGTGATGGTGATGGTGACGGTGATTTGCAGGTGGTGTCGTTCTACGACGGCGTCAACTACCCTAACGTGTCGCCGTACGCGGGGTTCGTCGGCGGCACGTTGGACAGAGTGGCCGTGCTTGATCTGAACCAGTGGAACATGACCGAGACGACGCCCAGAGTGGAGCGCACATTCCAGGTCGTCGTGGGCGCAGATGTCAAGACAGCCGAGCTCCGGCGCTTGACGGGGGATGGAACGGACGCAACAAACCAGAATGGAGGCATCAGATATGCGGGGGCGCAGTGGACCGTGGATGCGCCAGGGGGCTTGACGATTGGGAATGAGACAGAGACGGTGGACGTCACAGATGGACAGTTGACATTTACGATAAAGGCTTCCGAGGCAGTGTTGATTACACTACATCGGTGAGCAGAGGGAGATCTTTGGTCTTTGTAAGTATGGTTTCTGGTCTGTATTAAACGTTGATAGATATTAGTAGTAGCTACATGTATACGAAACATTATACTACGTAGTATTCTGCGCTTCAAGTGTTCCTGATATGCGGGTGATAAAGCGTAAACCAAGAGGTTCAATATGTCAATTGGTATATGTAAATGAATTTCACGCTGCCTCGATAGCCAATATATCAGGCTAAAGACAAGCGAGTCACAATTGAATAATCAATTGATCCAAACAAATTACATTTCAATCATCGAAATCCTCTTAGCAATATATAGTTCCTCCAGCTCTTTAGTAGATACCTGCTGAGTGTTCTAAGACATCTGTTCAGCTGTAACTTAGCTACATTATTGAACCCGAAAAAAAGAACAAATAATTATAGTACTATTTTTTAACGGATGTTAACGACACCACTGCTAGTGTCTTGCCGAAGACACAAAAATGATGTAAGAAGGAGTGAAAAATTCATCAGATGATGTCAGTAAATTTAAATCGCCATTTAGGTGTCTATGCTGATTACGAGCTGTGAATTGAAAGATGCAACCTGGACACATTTGAACCCTGCCTGTAAATAAATCAATACCTCCTTGATTTTCATTATTATGACACATAATAATAATAATAATAATAATAATAATAATAATAATAATAATAATAATAATAATAATAATAATAATAATAATAAT